>JAHHZJ010001568.1:0-124662 GCA_021437245.1 Aegilops speltoides
GTCCTTGAAAGTACTTCATTTTCTCGTCGCTTTTTGCTGGCCCCAAAATTTCTTGTCCTCTATAGAGGAATATCGTTTCTACATAAACATTGACCGATGCCGGGAATGCCCTTTTGCTCTTGGCTTTTACTGCAGCGTGATTCTGAGGATGCCATCCGTGAAAACAAGGAGAATAAGGCATATAGCATTTGGATTTCCTTCAATTCTGACCAAATAGAGATTGCGGATCATAGAGCATCTGCGAAAGATACGTTTGTCCCTACCGAGGGCTAATGTCTATAAGCAACATAATCTCTTGAATTTCCTTCAAAGGAAGTGCCAATGGGTTGAAACTTATCGAAAAACAATGACGAATGATGTTCTTTGACTTCGGGGCCAAAAAGTCTGTTTAAGGCCGTGTTGAGGTACTCAAGGCCTCTGGCATAGCGATTATTTTTGGATTAGCGTGCTCGCTTGGGAGCAATTTGAGTACTTTTAGATTACGACGGACTCTGAATGACAAAAGTATGACCGTTTTAGTGAACATCTCTCCATTCTATGGCGGTCCTTGAAAGTACTTCATTTTCTCGTGCGCTTTTTGCTGGCCCCAAAATTTCTTGTCCTCTATAGTGGAATATCGTTTCCACATATATATTGACCGATGCCGGGAATGCCCTTTTGTTCTTGGCTTTCGGTAGCGTGAGTTACAACATGCCATCCAGTGAAAACAAGGAGAATAAGGCATATAGCCCTTGGATTTTCTTCAATTCTGGCCAAATAAGATTGCCGGATCATAGAGCATCTATAGAAAGGTACATTTCTCCCTACCGGGAGGCTAATGTCTATAAGCAACATAATCTCTCGAATTTCCTTCAAAAGAAAGTGCCAATGGGTTGAAACTTATGCGGAAAACAGCGACGAATGATGTTCTTTGACATTGGGGCCAAAAATTCCGCTTAGGGCCATATTAGAGGGCACACGGGCTTCTGGCGCAAGCGAGTATTTTACGGATTCAGCGCTTCGCCACGAGCCATTTAGTACTTGTGGGTGCGACCACGGACTCCAAATGACAAAATTATGACCGTTTTAGTGAACATCTCTCGATTCTATGGCGGTCCTTGAAAGTACTTGATGCGGGCATCTCGGACATCACCATGTCAAGAGCCCATTGGGCAAGTGACACGTCGACATCTAGTTCACACACACTAAGGTGAATCATCTCCTTTACGTGCTCACTTGGCCCCGCCGAGGATGGCATACTACTTGACACTTCTCCGTGTGCATGCATAGGTATTAGCCGGAACTTCACGGACGGCGAGGAGGAGTGGCGCCAAAAGCGACTACACCATCCGCGAGAAGCATGGAAGAAAGGCGGAAAAAGCGAAGAAGAAGAATGGAGCAAGGCTGGGTTGCCCGGATCATCCGGACACCGGCGGACGATCCGGACCGAGCAGACGATCCGGACGACCTACCGGACGATCCGGCTGCGTGCCGAACAACAGAACACCTTTCGTGCAAGCGGATCATCCGGACGATCGCCGGATCATCCGGGCCACCATCCGGATCATCCGGACCCCCACTGCGTCGTGACTTGGCGAAGCCCGTGTACCCCCTTAGCCCCTCACTTACCCCTTAGCCTTGGGCTATAAATGAACCTCCTCCACCTCCTTTCTAGGGTTAGCAAAGTGATAGCTCATTCTTAGGTGAGCTTTGCTCCTACCTATCTCTACTCTTGAGAGAGAGACCACTAGTCCATTGGAGGCCAAGACCTCCATCTAGGAGAAGATCGCGGGATATCATCAAGACCCCTTGTGGGAAGATCCATCTAGGATATCATCAAGACCTCCTCTTGGAGATGAACCTTACCTTGTATCTTTCCGTTTGTTGTTCATGTACCTTGTGATCTTGTGTGTTTGATTGTCTAGTGGATGTGTGATTTGGACTTGTTCTTGAGTGTTTCCCCTTGTGATTTCTCCCGTTCTTCCCGTGTTCATCGTGTTCTTGAGGATCCGCTCCAAGCGTGAAAGATCAGCGCTATAGGGTTCCACCCTGCATCATATGGTATCAGAGCCACGTTTATCACGTATTTGGAGTCCCTCCCACCGTTTTCTAGCCTTCTTTTGCTTAATTTCGTCCTAAAATTCGAAAATCCCCACCAAAAATAGCCCCAATTTTTTTTGTGATTTGTTGGTTTGATGATGCTTTGTTGATTTTGATCCGTGGATTTGCTTGGTTTCAAGTGGATCTAGCATTTCCCCAAGTTTCCCCACCTTCCATCCACGAAATCTCGTCAATTTTGACCCCAAAATCCCAAATTCCGCCCAATAATTCGTCTCCACGAGCAAATCCCGAGCGGATTGACTTGCCCGGATCATCCGGACGTTCTCCGGATCATCCGGACATCGCCCGGATCAGCTGGACGCCCCCCCGGACGTCCGGATACCTAACGCCCAAATTCCCGAGCAAGAAGGTAGCGAACCCGGATCATCAGATTTCCTCCGGATCATCCGGACCTAGCCGGATCATCAGACCCTCCTCCGGATGTCAGTTAACCTGACTCTTGACGGCTGAATTCTTGTTTGACCATAACTAATTCATCCGGTCCGATTTTGGCGTTCTTTAGCTCGTTTTGAAGCTCTTGACATCCCCATCCCACAAAATACCACCAACATCATTTGACTCCATCAAATTTTCTGAAATTTGCAAGTTTGCCTAGGCCCTCCACCATATCATCCGCATTACCACCACCGACTTCCATAACCTAACCCATTTTGTTCCCCATTGCATTTGAGGTTGTTTGAGTAGTGACTTGAGTCTCCTAAGGTGTTTCCGCTACTTAGGGACAATTGCTTCTTCATCAACCACCACCACCACTTCCGCATAGACGTGCCCACCATACATTTCCACCAACCAACCTAACCCAATTTTGTTTGAGCTTGTTTGAGTTGTGGCTTTCGTCTCCTAAGGTGTTTGGCTACTTAGGGATGACAACTTCAACTCCGACTCGTGTATAGCCATCATTCCACTTCCGCATTGCTTAGTGCAACACCATGATAGAGGCAAAGGTGTCCGTCTTTCGATGAGATGGTGGCTATCGTTTTGGATGAAGTCGACTTTGATGATCCGACTCTGAGCGTGCGAGGGCGTCGGCGCCTTAGCAATCGCTAAACCAACTCCGAGAGGTTATTGACCACGCGGAGCATGATCAACGACCATGAAGGTCATTTCACGTAGCAAGCGAAGAACAAGCAAGAAACTAAGATTGCAATCTGGATATTGCGAATATAAGAGAAAGCTTTATTGATCAAGGTGGGGTTACGTGGCGCCTTTATGCAGTCGTTGAACACAAGCGAAATGCGAAGTTGCAGCTATGGCGAACTTTTAATCTAAACAAAACCCAAAGTCTAAGCAGCCCTAAGGGCTGTATATATGGGGGAAAAGGAGGAATTTCGTGGCCCTTGAGGGTGGGGTCGAAACCAACCCTAACTCTTGTTTCCCCACACATATGGACTCTAAAATAGCCTATACTTAAGTATTTCGAAATTACATGGGCTGGCCCAATAATAAGGTGATCAGCACCTAGAATAGCCTATGGACGAATATCATGAAGTGGCATCTTGTATATTTCGTCCAAGGCTTCATGCACTCCTTATGGTGGCTTCAAAGTCTGAAATCATCACTTGTAACTCCGTTCTTGATCCCCTTGCATGCCATCAACTCCATCGTGTTCTTGCTCCAATGTTCATCCTTCTCCAAGCTAGGCCCTTCATTTGTAAGAAAAACAAATGTAACCAATTTAAGCGACATCATATTCTCATGAACATTAGAATCATTACCAAGAAAGCGAAAGTACACAGTAATTTAATTGGCGTCTTGTGAGCTCTAGTAATTGGTCCGTATATGTAGCAGTAGGGGCTGTGGGTGTAACAATGGTATTGATGTCCTCATCATCCTCCCTTCTTGAAATGAAGTAGTCCTCGTGAAGCTCATCTTCCTCACCCAAATAAGGCTTCAAATCTGCAATGTTAAAAGTGGGACTAACCCCAAAATCTGCGGGTAGCTCAAGTTTATATGCATTATCATTTATTTTCTCTAACACCTTAAAAGGACCATCGTACGTGGCATTAGCTTTGATTTGTGGAAATTAGAAATCTATCTTTACATAAATGTAACCAAACAAGATCTCGGTGCAAACACAACATGTTTTCTACCCTTATCTCCAGCAAGTTTATATTTAGCATTCATCGCTCAATGTTTTCCTTAGTTAACTCATGCATTTTAAAATCAATTGAGCGTTCTTTAGCATTGAAATTAACCTTCTCCGAAGATGGAAGAAGCAACAAATCAATAGGTGCGCGGTAGGAAACCATACACAATTTCAAAAGGCACATCTTAGTAGTAGAATGCAATGAGCGATTATAAGCAAATTCAATATGAGGCAAGCATTCTTCCCACATTTTCTTATTATTCTTCAAAACAGCCCTAAGCATAGTAGACAATGTTCTATTGACTACTTGGTTTATCCATCGGTTTGGGGATGACAAGTAGTACTAAAAAGCAATTTAGTCCCCAACAGCCCATAAACATCTCCAAAAGTGGCTAAGAAATTTAGTATCACGATCTGAAACAATAGTATTTGGCACACCATGCAAGCGAATAATTTCACGAAAGAACAAATCAGCAACATTAACGACATCATCGCTTTTATGACATGGTATAAAGTGTGCCATTTTAGAGAATCTATCCATGACAACAAATATGCTATCCTCCCTTCTTTGTTCGAGGTAAACCTAAAACAAAGTCCATATATATATCCTCCCAAGGAACACTAGAGTACAGGCAAAGGCATATATAAACCATGAGGATTGAGGCGTGACTTAGCTTTTTGACATGTAGTGCAGTGAGCAATAAAGCGCTCAACATCCGTCGCATCTTTGGCCAAAAGAAATGTGTAGCAAGTCGTCCTCCGTCTTCTTCACGCCAAAGTGTCCCATTAGTCCTCCTCCATCGCCTCCTGCAACAACAAAAAGCGAAGCAGACTAGCTGGAATGCATAGCTTGTTAGAACGAAACACAAATCCATCATTAACGACGAACTTGTTCCATGTTCTACCTTCTTTACAAGTCTGCAATACATCGCTAAATTCAGCATCATGCACATATTGATCTTTGATGGTCTCCAAACCAAATATTATAAAGTCAAGTTGTGAAAGCATAGTATAACGACGAGCATATAATTCTCAATGATTTCAACCCATTTAGCATGTCTACGATTCAGTTTAGCTTGACTTTTAATATGTTTCAAAGATTCATGATTAGAATGTATAACAAATTCTTTGGGCCATAAATAATGTTGCCATGTCTCTAAAGTCCGAACAAGAGCATATAATTCTTTATCATAAGTAGAATAGTTCAAACTAGGCCCACTCAATTTTTCAGAAAAGTATGCAACAGGTTTGCCATCTTGTAATAACACACCTCTAATCCAATTCCACTAGCATCACATTCAAGCTCAAAAGTCTTATTAAAATCGGGAAGTTGGCGTAAAGGGCATGTGTCAACTTAGCTTTCAATACCGTGAAGGCTTCTTCTGTGCGGTACCCCAAACAAAAGGCACATCCTTCTTTGTAAGCTCGTTGAGAGGTGCAGCAATGGTGCTGAAATCTCTCACAAGCGCCTATAGAAACCAGCGAGGCCAAGAAACTCACTTGTGTGACCGTTTTGGGCTGCGACCAACTCTCAATAGCTTCAATCTTGGCTTTATCAACTTCAATTCATTGTGGAGTAACAACATAGCCAAGAAAAGATACTCGATCGGTGCAAAAGGTGCACTTCCCAAGGTTACCAAACAAGCGTGCATCACGTAGAGCATTAAAAACAACACGTAAATGTTCCAAATGTTCTTCCAAAGATTTGCTATAAATCAGTATATCATCAAAATAGACTACCACAAATCGTCCAATGAAAGCACGTAAAACTTAGTTCATTAATCTCATGAAAGTACTAGGTGCATTAGTTAACCCAAAAGGCATGACTAACGACTCATATAATCCAAACTTAGTTTTAAATGTTGTTTTCCATTCATCTCCCAATTTCATACGAATTTGATGGTATCCACTCATAAATCAACTTTGGAGAATATTGTAGAGCCACTCAATTCATCAAGCATATCATCTAGCCTAGGAATAGGGTGACGATAACGAATAGTAATATTATTAATGCCTCTACAATCAACACACATATGTGACGTACCATCCTTTTTCGGCACTAGAATATTAGGAACAGCACAAGGACTAAAGGGATTCGCGTATATAACCTTTGTCGAGCTGCTCTGTACTTGACTTATAATCTCCTTCGTCTCCTCTGGATTAGTGCGGTATGGTGCACGGTTGGGTAATGATGCACGGGAATTAAGTCAATCGATGCTCAATTCCTCGAATAGGTGGTAATCCGGTGGCACGTCTTGTGGAAAGAGCGTCGTGAACTCTGCAAAATGTTAGTGACAGCGAGGGGCAAAGAAGGAAAACCGTCCTCGAATGAAAATAATGCCTCTTTGCACACAAAAGCATAGCAAACAGATTTGATAAAATCTAGCTCATCAATATCAGATTTGGTGGCAAGTAAACATGCACTTTTCAATTTAATTTGAAGAAGCAACGGTAGATGGTTTATTATTAGGCTTCATGTGTTGCTCAAATTCTTTTGCCACAATCTGATTTTCACTCTTATTTTTCTCTGTTTTGCTTTATTAGCTCTATTAATATCATCTTTCAAAATGGAATCGGGAGTCATAGGAAGCAAAGTACTATTTTATCCCTATGAACAAGAGTATCTGATTGTTTCTACCATGGTGTCTGAAATTTTATCAAATTGCCATGGTCTACCAAGTGATAAGGAACATGCTTGCATAGGTACCACATCACAATCAACATAATCAGCATATGTAGAGATACTAAAATGCACATGAGCAGTCGTGTTACCTTAACCTTGCGCTGTTGTTGAACCATTGGATGTAGTAAGGATGTGGATGTGGTCTTGTGGTGAGAGATAGCTTCTCCACCATCTCCATGCTAGCCAAGTTGTTGCAGCTCCCTCCATCTATGATGGCCTTGAATAGAGCGTTCCTTCACAACTCCTTTGTATGGAACAAATTATGCCTCGATTTTGCTCAGTTGTGTAACCTGCACACTCAAAACACGTTGAGCAACTAAACATTCATACTGTCGGCATCTTGACAGCCATGTATTGTGTCTCATGATCCGAATCATCTCCACCGTGTTCCTCATGTGTAATAAGAGCCAAAGTCTCCTCATCATAGTCACTAGCGGACTCATACCCACCATCCTCGGTAGCAATCATCACTGCGCTGATATTTGCATTCTCTGCATAAAATGTCCTCTTCCCTTACAACGACGACAAATAATATCACTTGTGTGCCTGTTGGCGCCATGGAAGAAGAAGAGCTCTGTGTGCGCCCGGCGGTGTGCTCTTGGTAGATAGTGGTGGTTGTGCTGTTTTCTTGTATCACGGTTGGAGGTGGCACTGAAAGAGGTGATGGTGCGGTGGAAGTAGATGATGCACATGGTGTCCATGATGAAGGTCGACTGCGAGAAAAGTTAGTGCGTGCCAATGCAGTCGATCCTGCACTTCACGTTCAGCTTTACAAGCAAGATGGAATAAGCAGTGATATTATTATAATCCTTATAGTCTAGAATGGTGCTGAATCTCTCTATTTAATCCACCCGAGCGTGCAAGCATAGCTTCATTCTCCTCAACAATACCACATCTAATCAAGCCGGTTTGTAATTCGATAATATTCTTCTAGAAATTTTTCCTTGTCTTAAGCGCTGCAATTTTTGAAGTAATTCACGTTGATAATATGGGGAACCGCGATTACGCATAGCAGTTTTCAAAGCAGCCCAAGTAGCTGGAGCAGGATATAATCTACAATGTTGAGACCACCAAACACATGCAAAGCTAGTGAAAGCACAAGCAATGGCGGGAACACGTCTCTCCTCGGGATATTGTAAACATGTAAATCGTTGTTCGGTTTCTAACTCCCAAGTAAGATATATATCGGGAACATATCTACCCTCAAATGGTGGAATATTCAATTTCAATTTAGGAAGATGGTCATGATCTTGTACTGAGGGAGCCCTAACATTGCTATTACTTGCATGTGGGCGACCTGGTGGTTGTGGTCTTTGGTGGTTGCCGTGGTTACGATGTTGATCAACCTCATCCTCGTAATCTCCACATAATCATCCTCCTCTGTACAAGCAGCAGCGATGGCGAGGAGCCAAAGGAGCACCAACAGCGATGGCAATGGCACCAGAATTTTGTCCGGCTCAATAGGAACCGCTGAGCTCGTCCATCTTGATTCGGAAGGGCGTGGTTGTTGTCGTTGTAGAGGTGCGATAGGTGCAGCCGGCGGTGGTTGTGGAAAAGCAGCGAGCAATTCATTAACTTGCTATCAAGCTTTGTTTCAAGCGTCTTCTCAATGCCATCTATCTTCTCCATGGCCTCGTCAAATCTGTTCACCACATCTTGCACTGTCCACTCATCATTTGCTGAAATTTATCATGTAGCTCCTTGTTAGTCGGGTTCTCCCAATCAGTCTCATCGACATGATCCTACCATGGTTAGCAGCAAATAAAACACACAAGAATATGATCCTCTGAGACTACTAAGAAGTGGTGGTGGTGTATCACAAACCGGTCAAGCAAATCTCAAATTCTTACGGTTCTTACCCGGTGACGGTGGTGATCGGCAACCGTTGTAGTCAAAACTCTCAAAGCTTGGATATAGCGATTACGGGGAGAGTCAAGCATACGGCGTAGATGTATGTGGAGCTGGGAAGGCTTATAATATGGTAGCAAAAAAAGGTCGGCAATAATCAATTCGAGAGATGCAAAGTTGAATAAGCGCTCAGCAGCGATCTTGTCTTTGGTCCTAGGCTGAACCGTGCTAGAGGCGAGCCTAGAACACTAACAAAATCACGGCTGCTGCGTAAACAAGGGAAAAGCACACTCTGGAATTTTTTCGCTCCCTTTTTTTTGCATTGCTTTTTTTGCGCTGCTTTTTTTTGCGAAAAATCACTATAATGGCGAGTGTCTCAAAACTCTTCCCGAGTCAAGCTGACGGGATGGGCACGAAATTTTTGACAAATTTTTTTCCATTGCTGGACCCAAAAGCTGGAAGCAGGTCAAAAACTTTCTATCTTGTTGTCTCAATACGCTTAGGAACACGAAAAATAGGATAGCGAAAGTTTTTTGTCAAGTGCGTTTTCGGAAAATTTTGGGCCTAAGCGGACGGTGGTTTCGGATGGCTCTTTTGGGCCTAAATTTTGGGCTCTGTTTTTTGAAACCAACCTCTTCTCTACGAATGAAAAGATTGCTGGAATCCAAAACCTACTCGAGACAAGGAAACACGAATCGGAAATTAGATGGATCGAAAACAAACCTAATATGCAAGGAACTTCGGATTGGTGGTGGATATATGGTGGTAGGATATGGCAGTGGTGGTGGTATATGAGGCGGTGGTGGTATATGGATCACGGATTGAGCGGTGGCGGATAAGCGGTGGTGGTAGATGCGAGGCGATAATGATGGTCTTGGCGGCGGCGTGACAACTTATGACGAACTTCGAAACTCTAAAGACTAGACTCTAAGACCGGCAACTAGACACGACGATGCAACATAAATTCAACAACGCAAATCTGAAAAAGATTATGCAAAGGCTCAGATTGGTTGAATATGATGAACTAACCCTATTTTTTGTGGCTTTTTAGTGGAATTGTAGGTATGAAGAACAGACTCGATCTAAACTACGAAAACTGTAGAATCTCACCGAGCGACACGGAAATCGATACCACTTGATAGAGGCAAAGGTGTCCGTCTTTCGATGAGATGGTGGCTATCGTTTTGGATGAAGTCGACTTTGATGATCCGACTCTGAGCGTGCGAGGGCGTCGCGGCTTAGCAATCGTTAAACCAACTCCGAGAGGTTATTGACCCGCGCGAGAACACGATCAACGACCATGAAGGTCATTTCCTGCGAGCAAGCGAAGAACAAGCAAGAAACTAAGATTGCAATCTGGATATTGCGAATATAAGAGAAAGCTTTATTGATCAAGGTGGGGTTACGTGGCGCCTTTATGCAGTCGTTGAAAACAAGCGAAGTACGAAGTTGCAGCTATGGCGAACTTTTAATCTAAACAAAACCCAAAGTCTAAGCAGCCCTAAGGGCTGTATATATGGGGAAAAGGAGAATTTCGTGGCCCTTGAGGGTGGGGTCGAAACCAACCCTAACTCTTGTTTCCCCACACATACGGACTCTAAATATAGCCTATACTTAAGTATTTCGAAAATACATGGGCTGGCCCAATAATAAGGTGACGACACCTAGAATAGCCTATGGGCGAATATTATGAAGTGGCATCTTGTATATTTCGTCCAAGGCTTCATGCACTCCTTATGGTGGCTTGAAAGTCCTGAAATCATCACTTGTAACTCCGTTCTTGATCCCCTTAGCATGCCATCAACTCCATTCGTGTTCTTGCTCCAATGTTCATCCTTCTCCAAGCTAGGCCCTTCATTTGTAAGCAAAACAAATGTATCCAATTTAAGCAGCATCATATTCTCATGAACATTAGAATCATTACCAAAAAGCGAAAGTACACAGTAATTTAATTGGTGTCTTGTGAGCTCTAGTAATTGGTCCGTATATATAACGATCGGGGATGTGGGTGTAACAATGGTATTGATGACATCATCACACCACCACCGCTTTCCGCTATCACCATTTTGACATTTGTCATTTGAGATTTTGAGTTTGCTGTTTTTCCGCTTCCTAAGGTGTTTCGGCTACTTAGGGACGAGTCTCCACCATCTTGGTATCTACACCAAGAACACCGCCACTCATTATCTCCAAGGGCCGTAACCTCGACGACACCATTGTATATTCCCTTGCAATTGCATTGTTAACCCCTAGCCCATTTCGCGTTACTTGCCTATCGAGACTAGCCATTTGAGTATTGCCGGCAATGTTACTTGTGCACATTAGTGGTCTACACCATCCATTGCATACATACCATATCATGTTGGTATCATATCATCCATTGTGCCTCAAGTTTGTTCCCGCATATACACAATTGCTATCTTGGTTTGTGCATTGTGCAAAAGTGGCCATAGAAAAAAAAGAAAAAAGCTTTTAAGCAAAAAGAGCAAAGAGCTCGTGAGCAAGTGCCATAGCATCATACCCCATTGCACATAAGATTGTCAAATCTACATCATATGATATCATGCTTGAGATAAACACGGGAACCATACATACATAGCATACTTGGGATAGAAGAATATCCATTTTCGTCTTATAGGTTGTGCACAAGTGTAAATATCGGCCTATTGAGCAATCGTGCTAGCGTCTCTCTTGAGTTGTGCAACACGGCGTTTTCCGTGGACTCCACATTTTGTGCTCACTCCTTGGTTGCCGACCCCATTTATCTATCCGTGTGTGTGTTTCCGTGTGCCATTCTTTGCTATTGGTCTACTTGTTTAAGCTTGCAATTTGTGAATCTCTTTCAACATTATTGACTCTTGCTAACATTTTGCATCAAATTTTTGTGCCACTATCCTCACGAGCTCTACCATAAGCCTTTACTTGTAGGTGTGAGTGAACAAGTCCGTACCAATTCCACTATTCCTTCATCTCACATTGGGTGAAGCGAGATACATCCTCAACTTTGGGAAAAGGTAACTTGGTATTGTTTATCTCATTTCCTACTCACCTCTACTCGAGTCTTGTGATGGATAGGCAAGGCATTTCATCTTGGTCTACAACAACGACAGCGAGTTCGATGCCATGAACAACAACTCCGGCGCCAAAATGGACAAGCGCATGGAGGAGATCAAAGCCCTCATCAAGTCCTACAAGCGATCTTCCTCATCTTCAAGAAGGCGCTCAAGAGCACATGCTTACGAGCTACCATCTCCGGCAAGATCACATCATCATCGACACCATCACCAACAAGAGCGTGAAGGTCAAGAGCTCTACATCAACAACCGCTCATTGACTTCACCATCTCCCTTAGCATCTTAATAGCGACTTCAAAAGCATCTTAGCCCTACGGACATCGGCATCTTCGCCAACAAGAACCCCAAGACTACGCTCAGAGAAGCTCCCCAAGCTCAAGTCCGCGACTTCCCACGAGCTACTCGACCTCGACATCGACCACGCGATTCCTTTCTATGGGACTCAAGAACCGAGGTACCTCGAGTGGGGGCGTTTGATGGGCGACTACCTCAAGCTACATCAAGTTAGTCCGAAGATCAAGTGAAGTGCGCCACAAGAAACTTCCACGACTACGCCTCGACATGGTGGCTTCACACACCTTCGGAGAGCTACGCGATGAGTTGGCCCAAGATGAAGAGAGCTTTCTGGCGAGTTTGTGGTTCCAACCTACACGAAACAACTTTGGCGCCAATTGGAGAACACCACCCAAGGATCCAAGTCCATCGACAAGTACTTCAAGGAGATGATGATTGCCTTCGACGAGCCGGCATGGGCGACCCCATTTCGATGAAGTTCCACTTCATGATGGGATTACTGTGACATCTCCAAGACCATCTTCCTCGAGAACTACAAGTCCATCAGCGACTACTACATTGGTGCTCTCAAAGTGAAACAAGAACTCATGAAGGCCAAGGCTTCTCCACCCCAAGCACACTTGGCGACCAAGCTCTCGACAAGCATGAGGCTAGTACCACCATGATGTCCAAGGCCAACAAGCTCCAAGAAGATGCTCCCAAGTGTGACTTCACGCCATCCCTCTTTGTGGCATTGATGATGCGAGTCTGCTTCGACTCTTTTTCAAGGCGGTGCGGCGACGAGTTCGACTACGGAGACCTTCAAGGACCAAGCTTTGGAGGCGGCGACAAGGTGGCGAGCAAGGATGATGCTTCCATCTTAGGGGCGAGTGATGTTGTGCCATCTTTGGCCTTCATCCACGACAGCGTGATGATGTGCCATCTTGGCCTTCATCCACGGCGAGTGATGATGTGCCATCTTGACCTTCATCCACGGCGACCACGGCGAGATGGTTGAGCATGGGATCTTCCCTTCGACCCGGCGGCGTATGATGACTTGAGTGACTTTTGCCACCATATTGAGAGTGAGTGACTTCACCACTAGCCCCAT
Organism: Aegilops speltoides; assembly: GCA_021437245.1. Taxonomy (NCBI): domain Eukaryota; kingdom Viridiplantae; phylum Streptophyta; class Magnoliopsida; order Poales; family Poaceae; genus Aegilops; species Aegilops speltoides. Next base: position 13,176 of record JAHHZJ010001568.1, read on the forward strand.
ATATGATGAGTTGCCACAATTCCCATGTGAGGAGAGCCACAACCCCGCCACTTGAGTGAGATGGTGACTCCACCATCGTGAGTTTGAGTGCACCTATTTTGAGGAATGAGTGAACCACCATATAGAGAGTGAGATAGTTGATAGGTCTCGTGAGGCCATTTGCATTTCTAACAACAGTCTCTACCTCTATTGTGTCTTCTCATTTGGTGCTAGGTCCCATTTATGATGGCGCGCCGATCCTCGGCGACTTCGTCCTCCCTTTGGACAAGACGATGGCCATGGTGGATTATGATGCACTACCCACATGGTTCCATCAAGATGATGATGATGACCACCATTTGGTCTTTCCCACCTCACCTACACCACTTGAGTGGAATAGCCAGAGAGTAACATAGGTGAAGATGATGCTCTAGTCCCACTAGTGGACATTCTTGACATTGATTGCTTGCATGATGTTGATCCACCTAGTGCCATGCTTCATGCTAGTATGATTTCCCCATGTGATGATTTGCCCATTTATGATGAATATGATGATTCTCATGTGGAGTTTATTAGTAGTGATGCCATGTTACATAGGATTTCTTGTAACAATTCTTTAGGTCACATCATGTTTGATAATAGTCCAAAGGTGTTACGTCACCTCCACTTGGGCCCATGAGCCTTATACGACCTAGGGTTGGTTTTAGGCTGCCTTGGGACATTCTCCCACCTCCTTGGCGCCACCCTTGCTCCTATATAAGTAGATCCATCTAGTAGCTTTTCCTTGGGATTTGTTTAGTTAAAAGTTAGCCATTGCAACCGTTGTGCCGTTTGTGTCCAACGACGGACCATGATAAACTACGGATCCCCACCTTTATCAATACTTCATATATACTCATAATATTCAGATTGCTTTTATCATATTCTTGCTTGTTCTTGATTGCTTGCGGAATAGACCTTCGTGGTCGGGTTGATTGTGCTCGGCGTGGTCAATAACCTCTCGGAGTTGGTTTAGCGATTGCTAAGGCATAGCGTCGTGCATGTTTGTAGTCGGATCGTCAAAGTCGTCTCCACCAAATCGATAGTTATCATCTCATCGAAAGATCGGGACCCCGCCTCTATCAAGTGGTATCAGTTTTCAGGTTGCTCGGTGAGAGTTTCCAGTTTTCCTAGATTAGATTTATTTTCTTACCTATTGTCCAAGAAAAAGCCAAACAAAAAAGTTAGATCTATTCATCCTTTATCCAAGCCAGTCTGAACCTTTGCAATTTTCTATTCATTGCTTGCATAGTTGAATTATCGGTTGCATAAATCGTGTAAGTTGCTGGTCTTAGTGTCTAGTTCCTTTAGAGTTTGAGTTACATTCACATTAGTCACGCGTGCTGCATCATTATCCTTCGCTGTCCACCATCCCATCCATTAATTTCCACCACGTGCTCACGCAATGTTCATTATCATAATCATAGTTGAGGCCACTCACATCTTACTTTGATCAATCGCATCTTATCTAGTTTGTCTTGGAAAGAGGAGAAAAAGAAGATAGAAAAAAAAAAAAAAAAAAAAAAAAAAAAAGGAGAAGAAAAAAGAAAAAAAAGCGTGAGAAAAAAAAGAAGAAAAAGCGGATCTATCTAGAATCAATCTCGTACTGAATTCGGATTGGAATCATTTTGCGCCTTTATTCGATAAAGCAGGTGTATCTTCCTCATAGGAAGTCCATTTTGGCTCGTGAGTACTCATATTGAAGCGACAAGCCGCGCCGAAATAATTCTGAAGCTAGTTCAATATTTGATACCTCAAAATCGGCTTCTAAATAGGTCTTTTGACCTCAAAGTTTGTGAACACAACTTGTTCCAATTTTTTAGGCCAGTTTTAGAATTCTTTGACTCCTCGTATCAATTCAGAATTGAGTGATTCTTTTTGCATTGGAAAGCTTGAGTTAGTAGCAATCTTTGAAAATTTATCGAGAAAATTGGATCAAACTTTTCAAGAGGAAAGTTGGAGAGAGAGTTGTTGTATGTAAAACTTGGCGGTTGTTTTCATCATTATCTTCCTTTGCCGTTGTGATCTTCACTTATATCTTGCTATCAAGAGCTCTTGAGTATCCTTCATTGATGCTAGTTGTGCTCGCCGTGACCTCATTAGTGTTCTAGGCTCCGTCTCTAGTCGGTCTAGCCTAGGACCAGCCGCGATCTTGTCGTTGGCGTTTATTCAACATTGCATCTTTGAATTGATTATTGCTAAATTTTTGCTACCATATATAGCCAACCCAGCTCCACATATTTCTACACGTGTATCTGAGCGTCCCCCAGCAATCGCTTTACACAATCTTGATGTTACTTGACACGCTGGTTGCTGTCACCACACCGCATGGTAAGAACTTGTAAGATATTAATATTTGCTTTCTTGTGAGCACACAACCACATCCTAGTAGTTCATAGGAACATTATTCTCGAATTTTGTTTCTTGTTTCTATTAATCATGACAGGTTCGGAGATAGAAGTTCTTGGACGACGGACACATCTTCACCATCACGAGTTGGGACAACACACGAAGCACATGGTCGGTTATCTCTTTACCGTCATTTGAGGTAGATTTAATCCTGCTATTTATCTAGCTTGGGAGTTTGAAGTAGAACAAGTTTTTAGTAACCATGACTTTTCTAAACTTGGCGATCTGAGCTGCCACTAGAGCATTCTGGTTTTGCTACATTTGGTGGAGTGTGCATTGTAAGAAAAACATTGATAACCAACCCACAACTTGGAAAGATTTGAAAGATGTAATGAGACAACATTTTCCCTCCTTACTATCGTCGTGAATTGTACATAAATTTGAACAATTTAAACAAGGCAATAACACTGTTCATGCTTACTACCAAGAGTTCAAATCTTATATGCATCATTGTGACATAGAAGAATCTAAGGATGATACAATGAATAGATTTTTTGGTGGTTTGAACCATGATATTGAGCAAGATTTGAGTATATTCCTCGTTGCATTCTTGGTATGTATGTTAGTGCTTGTACCTTTGAGAGCAGATCTGAGGAGGATGCCTTGGGTGACTACAACAACTACTATTCGATTCGTGCTCACAACGCGGGTTCCTCCACCGTTGCACCTACTAGAGCAGCCACACCTCGGATTCTGGCGACATCATCTCAAAGTATGGTGCATTGTCAGCGTCCGTACCTACATCAGCTCGTCTTTGCGACAAGGTATGATAAAGGTATTGATGATATAACTTCACATGAGAATGATGCATCCTAGTTAACTTGAATGCATCATGTGTTCGATTACACAGTGATTTGAGCACAACACCTATTTTAGAGAATCTTGATCTTGTCATGAATCGTCAAGTGATCAAACAACTGAAATACCAACAATTTTGAGTGCACCCACGAATTAACCGTTCATGCAAAAGAATCAATGTTTAATCATTTTGATATTACCTCTAATCTTGGTGATGATTACGTGTTGAATGACTTATTGCATGTTTTCTTATGTAAGCATGTTGTAGCATGTAAATTTGATGCAAGGTTTATTCACCAATGTTGGGATGGTTTAATGATGATCATTGTTAATCTTTTGAAATGAATAAGAGCTTCACTTATATGTGCAAACTGAGTTGCAATATTTCCATGCCTTCTACTTCTTGTGCTAATTTTTTGGCTTTAGATTTTATGAACTATGCAAGTTACTCATCTATTCATGTGTCATATATGCAAAAATCGATGGAAGTAAAAATGGATGACATATACATATACAACATGTACACCTTGTCTCTTTTGTTAGCCACATTTCAGATTAAGCAGCAGGGGCGTCTTTATTTTCAAGAAGGGGCGATGATGAGGACATGACTACCTTGGATATGACCAAAATATTGCGTACATGCATATTTGTCGGGTGATTTCTAGTGCAAACTATTCAATAATCTATTTATGTTATCGAACAAAATACTTCACACACTTTTGTGTTTTGTCTATTTGCGGTGTATGGGACATTTGTACTATCCACATATGAAGATAAGAAAAGAAAGAGATGTTTATTTACTGTTCAAAAGTTCCCTCCGTCACTTTTGGCCCAGAGAAGATAGAGTCCAAGTCTCTCACGTTACGGACTCGGATTAGGACTACTGCAGACATACGACTCAAAACATCAACAACTTTTTCATCTGAGACTATGAATTGGGTGATTCTTTTTTGTTGGAAAGTAGATTTCATGCTCTTTCCAACCCAGCTGGAATCACCTTAAATCCATCCGGGCGTTGAGTTATGGACGAAACAATCGGCTGCTGCAGAATCTGAGTCGAACTACAAGTCCAAAGGTGTTCGTCACCTCCACTTGGGCCCATGAGCCTTATGCGACCTAGGGTTGGTTTTAGGCTGCCTTGGGACATTCTCCCACCTCCTTGGCCGCCACCCTTGCTCCTATATAAGTAGATCCATCTAGTAGCTTTTCCTTGGGATTTGTTTAGTTAAAAGTTAGCCATTGCAACTTTGTGTGCCGTTTGTGTCCAACGACCAGACCAAGACCGCTTACGGATCCCCACCTTTATCAATACTTCATATATACTACGCAATATTCAGATTGCTTTTATCATATTCTTGCTTGTTCTTGATTGCTTGCAGGAATAGACCTTCGTGGTCAGTTGATTGTGCTCGGCGTGGTCAATAACCTCTTGGAGTTGGTTTAGCGATTGCTAAGGCCCAACGTCGTGCACATTGTAGTCGGATCGTCAAAGTCGTCTCCATCAAATCGATAGTTATCATCTCATCGAAGATCGGGACCCCGCCTATAGCCTGGATTTTCTTCAATTTACTGGCCAAATGAGATTGCGGATCATAGAGCATCTGCGAAAGATCGTTCTCCCTACCGGGGGCTAATGTCTATAAGCAACATAATCTCTCGAACTTCCTACAAAGGAAGTGCCAATGGGTTCGAAACTTATGCGAAAAACGGTGTGAATGATGTTCTTTGACTTTCGGGGCCAAAAGTCTGCTTAAGGCCGTGTTGAGGTACTCGGCGTCTGGCATAGCGAGTATTTTTGGATTCAGCGCTCACGGGAGCAGTTTGAGTACTTGTGGGTGCGACACGGACTCGAATGACAAAATTATGACCGTTTTAGTGAACATCTGTCCATACTATGGCACTCCTTGAAAGTACTTCATTTTCTCGTGCGCTTTCTGGATGACTGCCCCAAAATTTCTTGTCCTCTATAGTGGAGATATCGTTTCCACATATATATTGACCGATGCCAGGAATGCCCTTTTGTTCTTGGCTTTCACGCGTGTGAGTTACAACATGCCATTCGGCGAAAACAAGGAGAATAAGTGATAGAGGCAAAGGTGTCCAGTCTTTCGATGAGATGGTGGATTTTGCTTTGGTGGAAGTCGACTTTGACGATCCGACTACGAATGTGCGAGGACGTCGCACCTTAGCAATCGCTAAACCAACTCTGAGAGGTTATTGACCACGCAGAACACGATCAACCTAACCACGAGGTCTATTTCCTGCGAGCAAGCGAAGAACAAGCAAAAAGCTGAGATTGCAATCTGGATATTGCAAATATAAGATGATAGCTTTATTGATCAAGGTGGGGTTACGAAATGCCTTTATGCGGTTGTTGAACACAAGCGAAATCTGCGAAGTTGCAGCTATGGCAAACTTTTAATCTAAACAAAACCCAAAGTCTAAGCAGCCCTAAGGGCTGTATATATGGGGAAAAGGAGAGAATTTCGTGGCCCTTGAGGGTGGGGTCCGAAACCAACCCTAACTCTTGTTTCCCCACACATACGGACTCTAAAATAGCCTATACTTAAGTATTTCGAAATTACATGGGCTGGCCCAATAATAAGGTGTTGCAGCACCTAGAATAGCCTATGGATGAATATTATGAAGTGGCAGATTGTATATTTCGTCCAAGGCTTCATGCACTCCTTATGGTGGCTTCAAAGTCTGAAATCATCACTTGTAACTCCGTTCTTGATCCTTAGCATGCCATCAACTCCATGCGTGTTCTTGCTCCAATGTTCATCCTTCTCCAAGCTAGGCCCTTCATTTGTAAGCAAAACAAATGTATCCAATTTAGGTAGCATCATATTCTCATGAACATCGAATCATTACCAAGAAAGCGAAAGTACGGTAATTTAATTGGCGTCTTGTGAGCTCTAGTAATTGGTCCGTATATGTAACAGTAGGGGCTGTGGGTGTAACAATGGTATTGATGTCCTCATCAATAAGGCATATAACCATTGGATTTTCTTCAATTCTGGCGAATGAGATTGCACGGATCATAGAGCATCTGCAAAAAGATGCGTTTGTCCCTACCGGGGGCTAATGTCTATCATAACATAATCTCTCGAATTTCCTTCAAGAGGAAGTGCCAATGGGTTGAAACTTGTCTAAAAAACAATGACGAATGATGTTCTTTGACTTTTAGGGCCAAAAGTCCTGCTTAAGAGGCGTGTTGAGGTACTCGGGCCTCTGGCGCAAGTGGGGAGTATTTTTTGGATTCTTGGCGCTCGTCGGGAGCAGTTTGAGTACTTGTGGGTGCGACACGGACTCGAATGCCAAAATTATGGTATTTTAGTGAACATCTGTCCATTCTATGGCAGTCCTTGAAAGTACTTCATTTTCTCGTCGCTTTCTACTGGCCCCAAAATTTCTTGTCCTTTATAGTGGAATATTGTTTCCACATATATATTGTGAGATGCGGGAATGCCCTTTCGTTCTTAGCTTTCCGCGTGTGAGTTCTGACATGCCATCCGTGAAAACAAGGAGAATAAGGCATATAGCGCTGGATTTTCTTCAATTCACGGCGAATGAGATTGCTGTATCATAGAGCATATGCAAAAGATGCGTTTGTCCCTACGAGGGGGCTAATGTCTATCATAACATAATCTCTTGAATTTCCTTCAAAAGGAAGTGGCAATGGGTTGAAACTTATGCGAAAAGCAATGACGAATGATGTTCTTTGACTTTCGGGGCCAAAAGTCCACCTTAGGGCGTATTTGAGGTACTCCGGGCCTCTGGCATAGCGTGGAGTATTTTTGGATTCGCGCTTTTCATGGGGAGCAGTTTGAGTACTTGTGGGTTTGACACGGATTCCGAATGACAAAATTATGACCGTTTTAGTGAACATCTCTCCATTCTATGGTAGTCCTTGAAAGTACTTCATTTTCTCGTGCGCATGTTGCCTGACTACCCTAAAATTTCTTGTCCTCTATAGTGAAGATATCGTTTCCACATTAATATTGACCGATGCCAGGAATGCCTTTTGTTCTTGGCTTTCCGCAGCGTGAGTTCTGACATGCCATTCGGCAAAACAAGGAGAATAAGGCATATAGCGCTGGATTTCCTTCAATCTACGACCAAATGAGATTGCCGGATCATAGAGCATCTGCGAGAAGATGCGTTTGTCCCTACCGGGGGCTAATGTCTATAAGCAACATAATCTCTTGAATTTCCTTCAAAAGGAAGTGCCAATGGGTTGAAACTTATGCGAAAAACAGCGACGAATGATGTTCTTTGACTTTCGGGGCCAAAAGTCTGCTTAAGGCAGTATTAGAGGTTCACGGGCCTCTGGCATAAGCGAGTATTTTCTGGATTCGCGCGCTCGCCGCGAGCCGTTTGAGTACTTGTGGGTCCGACATGGACTCGGAATGACAAAACTATGACCGTTTTAGTGAACATCTCTCGATTCTATGGCAGTCCTTGAAAGTACTTCATTTTCTCGTGCGCTTTTTGCCTGATTGCCCCAAAATTTCTTGTCCTCTATAGAGGAGATATCATTTCCACATATATATTGACCAATGCTTGGAATGCCCTTTTGTTCTTGGCTTTCACGCGCATGAGTTACAGCAAGCCATCCGGCGAAAACAAGGAGAATAGGGCATATAGCCGCTGGATTTTCTTCAATTTACGGCCGAATGAGATTCCCGGATCATAGAGCATCTGCAAAAAGGTCGTTTGACCCTACCGGGGGCTAATGTCTATCATAACATAATCTCGAATTTCCTTCAAAAGGAAGTGCCAATGGGTTCAGAAACTTGTCTGAAAAACAGCGATGAATGATGTTCTTTGACTTTCAGGGCCAAAAAGTCCTGCTTAAGGCCGTATTAGAGGGTACTCTAGGCCTCCTAGCGTAAGCGGGGAGTAGTTTTTGGATTCACGTGCTCGCCGAGAGAAGTTTGACTACTTGTGGGTCTGACACGGACTCCGAATGACAAAATTATGACCGTTTTAGTGAACATCTCTCCATTCTATGGCTATCCTTGAAAGTACTTCATTTTCTCGTGCGCTTTTTGCCTGACTGCCCCAAAATTTCTTGTCCTCTATAGTGGAGATATCATTTCCACATATATATTGACCGATGCCAAGAATGCCCTTTTGTTCTTGGCTTTCACGCATACGTGAGTTCTGACATGCCATCCAAGCGAAAACAAGGAGAATAAGGCATATAGCCATTGGATTTTCTTCAATTCTGACCAAATGAGATTGCGGGATCATAGAGCATCTGCAGAAAGGTACGTTTGTCCCTACCAGGGGGGCTAATGTCTATCAGCAACATAATCTCTTGAACTTCCTACAAAAGTGATGAGGACATCAATACCATTGTTACACCCACAGCCCCTACTATTACATATCTGGGACCAATTACTAGAGCTCGCGCCGCATGATTAAATTACCGGTACATTCGTTTCTTGGTAATGATTCTAATATTCATGAGAATATGATGCTTCCTAAATTGGATACATTTGTTTTGCTTACAAATGAAGGGCCTAGCTTGGAGAAGGATGAACATTGGAGCAAGAACATGCATGGAGTTGATGGCATGCGCAAAGGATCAAACGGAGTTACAAGTGATGATTTCGGGACTTTGAAGCCACCATAAGGAGTGCATGAAGCCTTGGACAGAAATATACAAGATGCCACTTCATAATATTAGTCCATAGGCTATTCTAGGTCTTCGTCACCTTATTATTGGGCGAGCCCATGTAATTTCGAAATACTTAAGTATAGGCTATTTTTAGAGTGCATGTATGTGTGGAGAAACAAGAGTTAGGGTTGGTTTGGACCCCACCCTCAAAGGGCCACGAAATTCCTCCTTTTCCCCCATATATACAGCCCTTAGGCGTCGTTTAGACTTTGGGTTTTGTTTAGATTAAAAGTTAGCCATTGCTTCAACCGCGTGCCGTTTGTGTTCAACGACCGGACAAAGCGTCCACAGAACCCACCTTGATCAATAAAGCATTCATCTTATATTCGCAATATCCAGTTGCAATCTAAGTTTCGGCTTGTTCTTCGTTTGCTCGCGAGGAAGCAGACCCTCGTGGTGCGGTTGATCGTGCTCGGCGTGGTCAATAACCTCTCGGAGTTGGTTTAGCGATTGCTAAAGCGCGGCGTCCTCTTACGATCGTAGTCGGATCGTCAAAGTCGACTTCCACCAAAGTGAAATCCACCATCTCATCGAAGGCGGGACACCTTTGCCTCTATCAAGTGGTATCAGATTTCCGGGTTGCTCGGTGAGATTTTCTGATTTTCGTAGTTTAGATCGAGTCATTCTTCATACCTATAGTCCACGAAAAAGCCAAAAAAATTAGGGTTAGTTCATCCCATCGAACCAATCGAGCCTTTGCGTAATCTTTTACGTATTTGCTTTGTTGAATTTGCGGTTGCATCGTGCGTGTCAAGTTCTTTGGTCTTAGCGTCTAGTCTTTTAGAGTTTGAGTTACATTCACGAGGTTGTCCGCGTCGCGCTGCCATATAGCACCACCACATATTCACATAATCCGAATCCATATCGCCACCACATATCCGCCGCCATCCGCCCATCGAGTCCACGCAACATATATCCGCCACCGGTCCGAGTTCCACAGATTCATCTCGCCACGGTCAGAGTTCCACAGTTCATCTCCGCCACGATCGAGTTCCACAGATTCATCTCCGCCACCAGTCCTAGTCGAGTCGATTACTTGTTGCATTGTTCTCGATTTCGAGATCACGCGATACTCCGAGTCATGACAGCGGAGGACTCCCCAACTTCGAGCCATCCATGAAGAAAAATAGTTCGGTTTCAAAAAAATTCGGCTAGGCAGTTTTAGACCATTTGTAGACTTTTTTGAAAAAAAATTGTTGCGGAGCAAATTAAAAAAGAGAAAAAAAGTGCAAAAAAAGAAAAAAAGAAAAAAATTCAGAGTGTGCTCCTCCCTTGTTTACGTGTCGCGCCGTGATTTTGTTGGTGTTCTAGGCTCGCGTCTCTAGCAGTCTAGCCTAGGACCAACCCTGATACCGTCGTTGGCGTTTATTCAACTTTGCATCTCTGAATTGATTATTCTTGACCCTTTTTGCTACCATATTATAAGCCTTCCCAGCTCCACATATATCTCGTCGTCGTTAGACTCTCCACAGTAATCGCTCTATCAAGCTTTGAGAGTTTTGACTATAACGGTTGCCGATCACGCTTTCTTTGCTAGGTAGGCTGGTAAGAATTTGAGATTTGCTTGCGGGTTTGTGATACACCACCACCACTTCTTAGTAGTCTGTAGGATCATATTGTGTGTTTCTATTTGCTGCTAACCATGGTAGGATCACAAGCCGATGAGACTGATTGGGAGAACTTTGCGAACAAACAGCTACATGATAAATTTCAGCAAATGATGAGTGGGCAGGTGCAAGATGTGCTAAGCAGATTTGTGAGGCCATGGAGAAGATAGATGGCTTGAGAAGGCGTTTGAAACAAAGCTTGATAGCAAGTTTAATGAATTGCTCGTCGTTTTCCACAACCACCGCCGGCTGCACCTATCGCACCTCTGCTGACAACAACTCGCCCCCTTCGAATCGGTATGGGCCGAGCTCGGCGTGTTCCTATTGAGCGAGGACAAAATTCTGGTGCAGCTGCTCTGCTGTTGGTCCTTCTTTGGCTCCACTCTGCTGCTGCTGCTGGTACGAGGAGGATGATTATGTGGGAGATTACGAGGATGAGGTTGATCAACATCGAACTCGTGCAACCACCAGCACCACAACCACCGGTCGTCCACATACAAATAATGGCAATGTTAGGGCTCCCCCTCAGTGCGAGATCATGACCATCTCCCTAAACTGAAATTGAATATTCCACCATTTGAGGGTAGATATGTTCACGATATATATCTTACTTGGGAGTTAGAAGCGAACAACGATTTACATGTTTACAATATCACGAGGAGGCGTGTTCTGCTGCTTTGTTTGTGCTTTCACTAGCTTTGCATGTGTTTGGTGGTCTGAACATTGTAGATTATATCCTGTTCCAGCTACTTGGGCTGCTTTGAAAACTGCTTTGCATGTGTTTGCTAGGCAGTTTTTAGACCATTTGTAGACTTTTTCGAAAAAAATTTGTTGCGGAGCAAAAAAAATAAAGAGGAAAATAAAAGTGCAAAAAAAAAGTGAAAAAAAATTCAGAGTGTGCTCCTCCCTTGTTTACGTGCAGCGCCGTGATTTTGTTAGTGTTCTAGGCTCGCGTCTCTAGCACGGTCTAGCCTAGGACCAACCTGATCTGCGTCGTTGGCGTTTATTCAACTTTGCATCTCTGAATTGATTATTCTTGACCCTTTTGCTACCATATTATAAGCATTCCCAGATCCACATACATCTCGTCGTGCGTTTGACTCTCCACGGCAATCGCTCTATCCAAGCTTTGAGAGTTTTGATTACAGCGGTTGCGATCACCTTTTTCTTTGGGTAAGAACTAGTAAAATTTGAGATTTGCTTGACGGTTTGTGACACCACCACCACCTCTTGTTAGTAGTCTGTAGGATCATATTCTTGTGTGTTTCTATTCTGCTAACCATGGCGGGATCACAAGCCGGCAGAGGTATTTGGGAGAACATGACAAACAAAGCGTTACATGATAAGTTTCAACAAATCATGAGTGGGCAGATGGAAGATGTGCTAAATAGATTTGAGGAGGCCATGGAGAAGATAGATGGCATTGAGAAGGCATTCGAAACAAAGCTCGATAACAAGTTTAATGAATTGCTCGCGCGTCTACCACCGCCGCCACCGGCTGCACCTAACGCACCTCTACAACAACAACAACGACTACCTCCACAGCGCGAAACAGCCCTTCGCCGGCGACCGTGTACCTCTTGACTGGCCAAGCTCTGGTGCTGCTGTTGATATACGTGGCTCCCTCTGCTGATGTGGGGAGGATGATTATGTGGGAGATTACGAGGATGAGGTTGATCAACATCGAACTCGTGCAACCACCAGCACCACAACCACCGGTCGTCCACATGCAAATAATGGCAGCGTTAGGGCTCCCCTCAGTGCGAGATCATGACCATCTCCTAAACTGAAATTGAATATTCCACCATTTGAGGGTAGATATGTTCACGATATATATCTTACTTGGGAGTTAGAAACTGAACAACGATTTACATGTTTACAATATCACGAGGAGAGGCGTGTTCTGCTGCTTTGTTTGTGCTTTCACTAGCTTTGCATGTGTTTGGTGGTGCGAACATTGTAGATTATATCTGTTCCAGCTACTTGGGTTGCTTTGAAAACTGCTGTGCGTGGTCGTTGGGTTCCACCATATTATCAACGTGAATTACTTCAAAAATTGCAGCGTTTAAGACAAGGAAAAAATTCGTAGAAGAATATTATCGGGAATTACAAAGCGGCTTGATTAGATGTGGTGTTGTTGAGGAGAATGAAGCTATGCTTGCATGTTTTACGGGTGGATTAAATAGAGATTGAGACCATTCTAGACTATAAGGATTATAATAATATCACTCGTTTATTCCATCTTGCTTGTAAAGCTGAATGTGAAGTCTTGAGGATCGGCGAGGCATTGGCACGCACTAACTTTTGCAGTCGACCTTCATCATGGACACCACGTTCATCATCTACTTCCTTTGCACCATCACCTCCTTGGTGCCACATCCAACCGTGATACAAGAAAGCAGGCACAACCACCACTATCGCCAAGAGCACACTGCAGGGCCTGCACAAAGTTCTTCTTCTTCCATGGCGTCAGCAGGGCACACAAGTGATATTATTTGTAAATCGTTGTAAGGAAGAGGACATTTTCTTGAGAGAATGCAAATCTCAGCGTGTGATGATTGCTCTTGAGGATGGTGGGTTTGAGTCCGCTAGTGATTATGATGAGGAGACTTTGGCTCTTATTACACATGAGGAACACGGTGGGGATGATTACGATCATGAGACACAATACATGGCTGCTTGAACATCTTGTGGTATGAATGTTTAGTTGCTCAGCGTGTTTTGAGTGTGCAGGTTACACAAAGTGAGCAAAATCGGAGGCATAATTTGTTCCATACAAAGGGAGTTGTGAAGGAGCGTTCTATTAGCGTCATCATAGATGGAGGAGCTGCAACAACTTGGCTAGCATGGAGATGGTGGAGCAGCTATCTCTCCCCACAAGACCACATCCACATCCTTACTACATCCAATGGTTCAACAACAGCGGCAAGGTTAAGGTAACACGTCTTGTTAGTGTGCATTTTAGTATCTCTACATATCTGATTATGTTGATTGTGATGTGGTACCGATGCAAGCATGTTCCTTATTACTTGGTAGACCATGGCAATTTGATAAAAATTCTGTACACCATGGTAGAAACAATCGATATACTCTTGTTCATAAGGATAAAAATATTACTTTGCTTCCTATGACTCTGATTCCATTTTGAAAGATGATATTAATAGAGCTAATAAAGCAAAAGCAGGAGAAAAATAAGAGTGAAAATCAGATTGTGGCAAAAGAATTTGAGCGACAAATGAAGCCTAATAATAAACCATCTAGTGTTGCTTGAGAAATTAAATTGAAAAGTGCATGTTTACTTGCCACCAAATCTTATATTGATGAGCTAGATTCTAGCAAATCTGTTTGCTATGCTTTTGTGTGCAAAGAGGCATTATTTTCATTAGAGGGCGTGCCTTCCTCTTTGCCCCTCTTGTCACTAACATTTTGCGGGGAGTTGGCGTCTTTCCACAAGGCGTGCCACAGGATACCGCCTATTCGAGGATTGAGCATCAGTTGACTTAATTCCGGTGCTTCCTTTGCCAAACCGTCGCCATACCGTACCAATCGGAGGAGCGAAGGAGATAATGTGTCAAGTACAAGAGCTGCTCGACAAAGGTTATATCTGTGAATCCCTTAGTCCTTGTCTGTTCCTATTATTCTAGTGCGAAAAAGGATGGTACATCACGTATGTGTGTTGATTGTAGAGGCATTAATAATATTACTATTAGTTATCATCATCCTATTCCTAGGCTAGATGATATGCTTGATGAATTAGTGGCTCTATAATATTCTCCAAAGTTGATTTGCGTAGTGGATACCATCAAATCGTATGAAATTGGGGATGAATGGAAAACAGCATTTAAGACTAAGTTTGGATTATATGAGTGGTTAGTCATGCCTTTTGGGTTAACTAATGCACCTAGTACTTTCATGAGATTAATGAGCGAAGTTTTACATGCTTTCATTGGACGATTTGTGGTAGTTTACTTTGATGACATATTGATTTATAGCAGATCTTTGGAGGAACATTTGGAACTTTTCGTGCTATTTTATTGCTCTCGTGATGCGTTTGTTTGGTAACCTTAGGAAGTGCACCTTTTGTACCGACCGAGTTTCTTTTCTTGGGTATGTTGTTACTCCACGGGAATTGAAGTTGATAAAGCCAAGATTGAAGCTATTGAGAGTTGGCATGCAGCCCAAAGCAGTCACACAAGTGAGGAGTTTTCTTGGCCTCGCTGGTTTCTATAGGCGTTTTGTGAGAGATTTCAGCACCATTGCTACACCTCTCAATGAGCTTACAAAGAAGGATGTGCCTTTTGTTTGGGGTACTTCACAGGAAGAAGCCTTCACGGTATTGAAAGATAAGTTGACACATGCTCCTTTACTCCAACTTCCTGATTTTAATAAGACTTTTGAGCTTGAATGTGATGCTAGTGGAATTGGATTAGGAGGTGTGTTATTACATGATGGCAAACCTGTTGCATACTGATGTAGGGTGGAACCCTAATTCGTCGATCTTTCACGTTTGGAGGGATCCTCTGAAGGAAACCACGAAGAACAGCGGAAGCTGAGGGAAACAGGGGAAAGCGAGGAGGAACACTCAACCAACAAGGAATCGATCACACAAGTGCTAGATCAACATACACACATGAGATACACAAGGTACATAGTCAACTAGAGTAAGGATACAAAGGAACCGTTCATCTCCGGAGGAGGCCTTGAATCCACGAGGATCTTCCCAAAGAGGGTCTTGTATCCGATGAGGATCTTCTCCTAGAGGAGGTCGATCTCGAGGAGAAGTAACCAGTGGATGAGCAAAGGCTCTCACACAAATATGAGCTAATCAATGCTAAGTCTCAAAGTGAGGAGAGGGGGTCCTATATATAGAGTTTGGGGCGAAGGGATACATGGGCTCAGCCCAAGTCGCGCACACAGGCAGGGTCCGGATGATCCGGATGGTGGCCCGGATGATCCGGGTGTCGGGGGTCCGGATGATCCGGGCGACCGTCCGGATGATCCGGCTTCGTCGAGGGCTTCTGTTGTCTTGGCGCCGTTACGGATGATCCGGGGAGGTCCGGATGATCGGTGGACCCGGATGATCCGGACGGTGATGCGGATGTCGGCTGTCTCCAACAGCTGCTCCGTCTTCTTCTTCTCCTTTCTTCCATCTTCTCTTCCATGCTTGGCCTTGGTCCTTGGATTCTCCTTGGTCATCTTGGTTGTACCTGAATGTATACAAGGTCCACGCATGAGGTAGTAGCCATGTCTCATATCGGAAAGTAATGATGCGAAGAGGTGAATTCACCTTGTGTGCGATGGCGCATAGTCGAGGTCTCATCTTATGTATCCTTGGGGCTTGGAGAGTAGTCGGGTGTACATGGGGATGAGCGTGGGATGCTCCACATCATATCCCCCCTTGGGAAAGATCCGACCTCGGATCGTGATCCTCATCACCATGGAAGCGGGTGGCGTGGGCGGACTTGTAGTGGGGCGTGGGTGAAGGTCTTGTGCAATCCAAGTACTCCAAGGTGTCTCGGTATGTGGTACATGCAAAATGAGCAAACACAAAGTACACTTGGAAATACAATGGTTAGCGCACACAAAGTGTCCATCAATTAAACGTGAGTCCGTGCTTAGGGATAGTGCATGATAAAGCGCATGAAGCTTATCAAGATGATATAGAACGATATGCAAAGAATTCATGGGATAATTAGCATGGTGCACAAAGCGACAAATTCTACCATTGTGCAAAATGATGTCATAATGGGATGGTGCATCAAAAGCATGAACATGGCAATGGATGCTCAATATGTATATGTTTTCATGCAATTGATGGTGGGCAATATAATCATGAGGTATGAATATGCCATCAAGGAATATCACAACAAATTTGCTAAGGAGGTGAACAAGCTCATATATCATGGATGACATGGGAATACAAGATGCAACAAGGCAATCACAATGTGAGTAAAATCCATGCATAGGGTGCAAACTTGTGGTGAGTATGATATGTCCATCGAGCATGACATGTGTGCACAATCAACAAATATGAAGGTGTTGGTGTACCAAAGCTCGATGTCGAGGCATGAGTGGAGTGCCGAAGGTGCATCCAATAAGTGCAAGCGCTCCTCAATGTGAAGGTCCATGTAGCCAATCTCCAATGTCGCTCCTCCGTTCACGAGATGTATCATGTAGACAACAAGAAGGAAACAACAATGAAAGAGTGACCCATCAATATGCATATTTGAGGATTGCTCAAGAGAAGGAGTTCACCTTTATGAGAATGTCGAAAATGTTGGTGTCGCACATCATGTATGCCTTCACATAAGCAATATGTAGCATAACGGCATTACCTTGTGAAACCTCAAAATGAAAGAACATGACAAACACTCGGAAAAACAAATGAGGTTAGCGGAAATGCAAAACCTATCATTAGGTGTGGTAAGATACCGAACAAGTGTATGCATCATGCTCATCATAAGAAAGTACAAGGTAGCATTTCAAAGTATGGAGGCATATGATGTAAGAACATCCAAATACAAGAGGCTCAATCAAACAAGCATGCATCACAAGTATAGTGTCCAAGTCTCCGAGATCAATAAGCATAGCAAGTTGGCACTCAATACAAGGTGATATGAGAGATGCAACTAATGGAGACAATAGACAATGATCATGACAAATCAAGTGAGAGGCATGAGCATATATGTCATCAACCCAAGAAAGCAAGTAATAGTGGAACATGGGTGATGCAACATAGCAAGCAATCATAGTGATCAAGTCAAGCAAGCTAGTAGTGCGAAGATGCAACATACTAGAAGGAATGATGGCAAGCATGTCATGTGTGCAAATAGTGGGCATGAATAATTCACATGTCATAGCGCAAGCATGAAAGCAAGATATGAGTAAAATGTCATCAATGTATTGGCGAGAGACCATATGTAAATAGCAGCAGGGCATCATGACTCTCCCAACACAACAAGCATCAATAGTATGGGGCACATGATAAACATGGCAATAGCAACAAGGATCTCCACCAAGCATGCAAATACACAATGGGATATCATAATGGTTCATCATGGGTAAATGCAAGCAAGGGTCACAATTGCATGGCAAAGGCATAGAAGCAAGCATAGCCTGCAAAGTGAACACGGTAAAATAGGCATAAGGTGACAAGTGGTAAATGGCCCATAGCCGTGTGAGAGCCATGTAGAGGAGTTGCAGCGTAGTCCTTCTTGTGAAGGGGCGGTGGTGAGGATAGTCCACGGGATCCCAAAGCATCGTTACTCTCAAGAGCTCGTTTAAATCAACTATTGGGATTGGGAGGTTGGCGAGTATACATGAGTACCTACACAAAACAAAGACAAAGGGAAAATTGTGTGTGCGTGGTAGATGTACACATCATCCATCATGATCTTGTATGCGTGTGTTTGTTAGCACAAAATAGCCAATGCTCAAATAAATGAGATCGTGATATAGAAACATGTCATCCATCATGAGAGGTTTGTTATTATGTATCGCATAATGGAGACTCAAATTGTGTAATGCATCATGAGAAATATCTAGAGCATTGTTATTCATGAAATGCATAAGGTGTACACTATCATGAGAATCATGCAAAGTATGAAATGCATCAAAATCTCCTAATATGTATGAGGAAACTATGGGGGTCTCCTCATGAGCATGAGTAGCAACATCACGGGGAGAATATTGACAACATCCAAAACAATGCATATTTGGAACAATGTGATCATGGCATGACATATTGGATGAATTGCGCAAATCATGTAAAGGGAGCATGGCAATATCATCACATGAAAAACATAAGCCAATGACCATCATCTCGTCATCTATGCCATAAGTGCAAATGGGATTGATTTTAATGGTGCATGCATAGTTACTATGTTGAGATTGAAATGATGCAATATGGGAGATCTCACTCATAGCATATGACAAGTTCAATGGATTGTCAAACATGAAGTGACCAATAGAATTTTCACATGATATCCTATGAAGCATAGCAATAGGTTGGTCAACATCATGGGAGCAATCATTATCAAGAGAGTCCACTAGTGGGACAAGAGAAGCACCATCACCTATGTTACCTTTGGAGCGTCGGTCATGTGTTGTAGGTGAGGTGTTGAAGATCGTCTCGTTGTCATCTTCATCTTGATGGAACCATGTGGGGGGTGCATCATCGTCCATCATGGCCATCGTCGTCTCCATAGGAGGTATGGACTCATCAATGGTAGGCGTGTCGTCATGTAGGAGACCTAGTACCAAAGGAGAAAACACACAAGGAGTAGAGGGTAAGTCGTTAGAAATCATAGTGGCCTCACATGCCGTGTCAACTACCTCACTCTCTAAGTGTTGTGGCTCACTCACTCCCTCAAGGATGCACTCACTCATATGGTTGGTGGAATCACTCAAGTGGCGCTCAACCTCACATAGGATGTGTGGCATGCTCTCATGTGTGGGGCTAGTGGTGGTCACACTCATCCTCTCATTGGAAATGTTCTCAATGTCACGTATGGTGGAGTCACTCATGTCACTCATGTGGTGGTGGCTCTCCTCACATGAAAAATGGGGCATCTCGACATATGTGGGTGTCGGAGAGATGTTGGTGCAAATGTCTCCATGCTCAACTCCTATCGCCGTGGTCGAAGGGGATGGCCCTTGCTCGACCTTCTTGTCACCGTCTTGGTGTTGGAGGTCCATATGATGTGGCACCTCGTAGCTCATTTCCATGACCGAAGGGAGTTTCCCATGCTCGGCTATCTTCCTTGGGGGGCTTCCGAAGATGGAAGTGTCACCCTCTCTCGTAGGTAGTCGCCTTGGACTTGATGAAGTCGATGTAGGCATACTCGTGGGAAGTAGGCGAAGATGTCGTACGTCCAAAAGCGAAGATGCCTTGAGAACACTTGGTGAAGATGCCGAAGTGGTTGATGTAGCCGTAGCGCCGTCTTGGTGGTGGTCGTCTCGCGGTCTTCTTTTGTGCTCTTGAAGCTTGGACTTGGCGTGAAGTAGGTCTTGTTGGGACTTGTGCATTTGCGCTTGTGGAGCATCTTCATGATGATGATGTCGTTGTCGTGCTTGAGCTCGTAGTAGATGTCGTTAAATGGTAAATGCGTGCACATGTTGCTTGGAGGTGACTTGGCCTTCATGGCGATGTTGATCACGAATGTGATGGTGGTCGCTATGTAGATGTTGACTTGGACGACTTGCGCTTGCATCTTGTTTGCGTTCCGAAGACTTGTGGCTTGACCGTCGTCGTGTTGAGCATGATGAAGTGGAAGAAGACTTGATCAAGGCCCGAATCTCTTCCATCCTCGCATCTTGCTCCTCCTTTTGTGCGGCAAGCTTGTTGTCGATGTAGTCCCTTTTCCTTGCTTCGGAGTGACGAATTTCGATGCAGATGTTCTCGATGCGCTCACGCAATCTTGATTGTGCGCCTTGCATTTGTTGTTGTAGATCGAAGATAGACGCTCTGGAGATGTAGTTGTTCACACCGTCGTTGTTGGCGTAGACCGGAGAGGGAATGCCTTGCCTATCCATCACAAGACTCGAGCAAATATGAGTGGGAGAAAAGAAAGCGTATACCAATGTACCTTTGACCAAAGTTGAAGATGAATCAAGTTCACTCAAATGTGGACAATGAAATAGCACTATTGGTACCAATCCTTGTCGGTTCTCACACCTACACAAGTAAAGCTTATAGTGGAGCTCGGTGAGGATAGTGGCACAAAAATTTAATGCAAAATGTTAGCAAGAGTCAATAATGTTGAAAAAGATTCACAAATTACATAAGTGAAACAAATGGACCAATAGCAAAAAGTGGCACACGAAACACACACAGCGGATAGATAAATGGGGTCGTGCAACCAAGGAATGAGCTCGAATGTGGAATCCACCAAAAGCGCTCGTGTTGCACAACTCAAGAGAGCGCTATACGATTGCTCAATAAGCGGAATCTGACAGTTGTGAACAACCTATAGATCTGAAATGGATAAACTTCTATCCCAAGTATGCTATGTATGTATGGTTCGGTGTTTCTCTCAAGCATGATATCATATGATGTAGATTTTGGTATGGCTCTTATTGCAAAGGGGTATGATTCTATGGCATACGCTCCACGAGCTCTTTGCTCTCTTTTGCTTAAAAGCTTTTCTCTTTTTTTCTATGGCCACTTTTGCACAATGCACAAACCAAGATAGCAATTGTGTATATCTGGGAACAAACTTGAGGCACAATGGATGATATGATACCAATATGATATGGTATGTATGCAATGGACGGTGGATCACTAATGTGCACAAATAACGTTGCGGCAATACTCAAATGGCTAGTCTTGATAGGCAAATAGCATAAAATGGGCTAGGGGTTAACAATGCAATTGCAAGGGAATATACAAAGGTGTCGTCGAGGTTACCGTCGCTGCGATGATGAGTGGCGGTGTTCTTGGTGTAGATACCAAGATGATGGAGACTCGTCCTAAGTAGCGAAACACCTTAGGAAGCGGAAAAACCGCAAACTCAAAATCTCAAATGACAAATGTCAAATGGTGGTAGCGAAAGCGGTGGTGGTGTTGCACTAGGCAATGTGGAAGTGGAATGATGGGCTATAAACGAGTCGGAGTTGAATTTGCCGTCCCTAAGTAGCCGAAACACCTTAGGAGACACAAGCCACAACTCAAACAAAATTGGGTTAAGTTGGGGTGGAATTGTATGGTGGGCAAGGTTATGCGGAAGTGGTGGTGGTGGTTGATGAAGAAGCAATTGTCCCTAAGTAGCCGAAACACCTTAGGAGACTCTAATCACAACTCAAACAACCACATATGCAATGGGGAACAAAATGGGTCAGGTTGCGGAAGTCGGTGGTGGTAATGCGGATGATATGGTGGAGGGCCTAGGAAAACTTGCCAAATTTCAGAAAATATGATGGAGTCAAATGATTTTGGTGGTATTTTTGTGGGATGGGGGATGTCAAGAGCTTCAAAACGAGCTAAAGAACGTCAAAATCTGACTCCGGATGAATTAGTTATGACCAAAACAAAATTTCAGCCGTGTCAGTTTCAGGGTTAACCGGACATCCGGGAGGAGGTCCGGATGATCCGGGCTAGGTCCGGATGATCCGGGAGGAAATCCGGATGATCCGGGTTCGTCAGCTCCGGTTCGGGAATTTGGGCGCGTGGGGTATCCGGACGTCCGGGGGGGGCGTCCAGCTGATCCGGGAGGTGTCCGGATGATCTGGGAGAAGGTCCGGATGATCCGGGCAAGTCAATCCGCTCGGGATTTGCTCGTGGAGACGAATTTTTGGGCGGAAATGGATGATTTTCGGGGCAAAATTTGAGGGATTTCGTGGATGGAAGGTGGGGAAACTTGGGGAAATGCTAGATCCACTCGAAACCAAGCAAATCCATGGATCAAAATCAACAAAACTTCATCAAACCAACAAATCACAAAAAAAATTGGGGGCTATTTTTGGTGGGGATTTTTGGATTTAGGACGAAATCAACAAAATCAAGCTAGAAAAAGAGGGGTAGGGGCTCCAAAAACATGATCAACGTGGCTCATGATACCATATGATGTAGGGTGGAACCCTAATTCGTCGATCTTTCACGTTTGGAGGGCATCCTACGGAGGAAACACGAAGAACACGCGGATGCGAGGGAAACACGGGGAAAGCGAGGGAGGAACACTCAACCAACAAGGAATCGATCACACAAGTGCTAGATCAACATACACACATGAGATCCACAAGGTACATAGTCAACTAGGGTAAGGATACAAAGGAACCGTTCATCCCCCGGAGGAGGCCTTGAATCCACGAGGATCTTCCCAAAGAGGGTCTTGTATCCGATGAGGATCTTCTCCTAGGCGGAGGTCTGATCTCGAGGAGAAGTAACCGAGTGGATGAGCAAAGGCTCTCACACAAATATGAGCTAATCAATGCTAAGTCTCAAAGTGAGGAGAGGGGTCCTATATATAGAGTTTGGGGCGAAGGGTACATGGGCTCAGCCAAGTCGTGCCTGGTGAGGGTCCGGATGATCCGGATGGTGGCTGGATGATCCCGGTGTCGGGGTCCGGATGATCAGGCGACCGTCCGGATGATCCGGCTTCATCGAGGCCTGTTGTCTTCAGCGCCGTTACGGATGATCCGGGAGGTCGGATGATCCGGCTGGACCGGATGATCCGGACGGCGGTCCGGATGTCGACTGTCTCCAACAACCGCTCCGTCTTCTTCTTCTCCTTTCTTCGTCTTCTCTTCCATGCTTGGCCTTGGTCCTTGGATTCTCCTTGGTCATCTTGGTTGTACTGAGTGTATACAAGGTCCACAGCGTGAGGTAGTAGCCATGTCTCATATGCGGAAAGTGGCCGGTGCGAAGAGGAGTGAATTCACTGATGAGGACATCAATACCATTGTTACACCCCAGCCCTGCTGCTATACATCTTGGACCAATTACTAGAGCTCGCATGCCGCCAACTAAATTACCGGTACTTTCGTTTCTTGGTAATGATTCTAATGTTCATGAGAATATGATGCTGCCTAAATTGGATACATTTGTTTTGCTTACAAATGAAGGGCCTAGCTTGGAGAAGGATGAACATTGGAGCAAGAACAAGAATGGAGTTACAAGTGATGATTTCAGGACTTTGAAGACACCATAATGAGTGCATGAAGCCTTGGACGAAATATACAAGATGCCACTTCATAAATTTCGTCCAGAGGCTATTCTAGGTGCTGCGTCACCTTATTATTGGGCCAGGCCCATGTAATTTCGAAATACATTAGTATAGGCTATTTTTAGAGTCCGTATGTGTGGGCAAACAGGAGATAGGGTTAGTTTCGGACCCCTCCACCAAGGGCCACGAAATTCACCCCCTCTTCCTCCATATATACAGCCCTTAGGGCACCGTTTAGACTTTGGGTTTTGTTTAGATTAAAAGTTCACCATAGCTGCAAATTCGCGTACTTCGTTTGTGTTCCACGACCAGACAAAGGCGTCACAGAACCCCACCTTGATCAATAAAGCTTTCCTCTTATATTCGCAATATCCAGATTGCAATCTTAGTTTCTTGCTTGTTCTTCGTTTGGCTGCAGGAAACAGACCTTCGTGGTCAGGTTGATCGTGCTCCTACGTGGTCAATAACCTCTCGGAGTTGGTTTAACGATTGCTAAGGCGCGACGTCCTCGCACGTTCGTAGTCGGATCATCAAAGTCGACTTCATCCAAAACGATAGCCACCATCTCATCGAAAGACGGGACACCTTTGCCTCTATCAAGTGGTATCAGATTTCCGGGTTGCTCGGTGAGATTTTCAGATTTCGTAGTTTAGATCGAGTCTGTTCTTCATACCTATAGTCCACGAAAAAGCCACAAAAAAATTAGGGTTAGTTCATCCTATCCGAACGATCGAGCCTTTGCATAATCTTTTACGTATTTGCATTGTTGAATTTGCGGTTGCATCGTCGTGTCTAGTTCTGGTCTTAGAGTCTAGTCTTTTAGAGTTTGAGTTACGGTCATAAGTTGTCACGCCGCGCGCACCATTATCATCGCCCTACCGTCTACCACCACCGCTTATCCGCCACCGCTTCGAATCCGTATCCATATACCACCACCGCTTATCCGCCACCGCTTCGAATCCGTATCCATATACCACCACTGCTGCCATATATCACCAACGCTGCCATCTACCACCATATATCCACCACCAATCCGAGTTCCTTGCATATTAGGTTTGTTTCCGGGATCCATCTAATTTCCGATTCGTGTTTCCTTGTCTGAGTAGGTTTCGGATTCCAGCAATCTTTTGCCGTCCGTAGAAGAGGTTGGTTTCCAAAAAAAAGAAGCCGGAAACCACCCTCCATTTAGGCCCAAAATTTTCCAAAAACGCACGGGACAAAAAAATTTCTGGCTATCCTATTTTTAGGTGCTTCTAAGCGTATTGAGCCAGTCTCCGTTATAGAAAGTTTTCTTTGACCTGTTTCCAGTTTTTGGGTCCGGGCGTCGAAAAAAAATTGGTCGAAAAAATTTTGAGGCCATCTGTCGATTTGACACAGGAAGAGTTTTGAGACACTCGCCATTATAGTGATTTTAGCAAAAAAAAAAAGCAGCATAAAAAAAGCGATGCAAAAAAAGCGAAAAAAAAATTCAGAGTGTGCTTTTCCTTGTTTACGTGCGATGCCGTGATTTTGTTAGTGTTCTAGGCTCGCGTCTCTAGCACGGTCTAGCCTAGGACCAACCTGATACCGTCGTTGGCGTTTATTCAACTTTGCATCTCTGAATTGATTATTGCTGACTTTTTTTGCTACCATATTATAAGCCTTCCCAGCTCCACATACATCTCGTCGTGCGTTTGATTCTCCCAGTAATCGCTATATCCAAGCTTTGAGAGGTTTGACTACTAGCGGTTGCCGATCACCACTTCTTCTTGGGTAGGCTGGTAAGAATTTGAGATTTGCTTGCGGGTTTGTGATACACCACCACCACTTCTTAGTAGTCTGTAGGATCATATTCTTGTGTGTTTCTATTTGCTGCTAACCATGGTAGGATCACAAGCCGATGAGACTGATTGGGAGAACTGACGAACAAACAGCTACATGATAAGTTTCAGCAAATGATGATTGGACAGGTGCAAGATGTGCTAAACAGATTTGCGAGGCCATGGAGAAGATAGATGGCATTGAGAAGGCGTTTGAAACAAAGCTTGATAGCAAGTTTGATGAATTGCTCATGGCGTTTTCCACAACCACCGCCGGCTGCACCTATCGCACCTCTGCAGCGACAACAACTCGCCCCTTCCGAATCGGTATGGGCGAGCTCGGCGTGTTCCTATTGAGCAGGACAAAATTCTGGTGCCGCTGCTCTCTGCTGTTGGTGCTTCTTTGGCTCCTGCTCTGCTGCTGCTGGTACCGAGGAGGATGATTATGTGGGAGATTACGAGGATGAGGTTGATCAACATTAGAACTACGTGCAACCACCAGCACCACAACCACCGGTCGTCCACATGCAAATAATGGCAATGTTAGGGATCCCCTCAGTGCGAGATCTGACCATCTCCCTAAACTGAAATTGAATATTCCACCATTTGAGGGTAGATATGTTCACGATATATATCTTACTTGGGAGTTAGAAACCGAACAACGATTTACATGTTTACAATATCACGAGGAGGCGTGTTCTGCTTTGCTGTTTGTGCTTTCACTAGCTTTGCATGTGTTTGGTGGTGCGAACATTGTAGATTATATCCTGTTCCAGCTACTTGGGCTGCTTTGAAAACTGCTATGCGTGCTCGTTGGGTTCCACCATATTATCAACGTGAATTACTTCAAAAATTGCAGCGCTTAAGACAAGGTAAAAATTCTATAGAAGAATATTATCGGGAATTACAAAGCTGGCTTGATTAGATGTGGTATTGTTGAGGAGAATGAAGCTATGCTTGCACGTTTTACGGGTGGATTAAATAGAGATATTCAGACCATTCTAGACTATAAGGATTATAATAATATCACTCGTTTATTCCATCTTGCTTGTAAAGCTGAGCGTGAAGTCTTGAGGATCGGTGGACATTGGCGGCGCACTAACTTTTCTGCAGGTCGACCTTCATCATGGACACCACGTGCATCATCTACTTCCTTTGCACCATCACCTCCTTGGTGCCACCTCCAACCGTGATACAAGAAAGCGAGGCACAACCACCACTATCGCCAAGAGCACACTGTCGGGGCCTGCCTGAGCTCTTCTTCTTCCATGGCGTCAACAGGGCACACAAGTGATATTATTTATCGTCGTTGTAAGGAAGAGGACATTTTACAAGAGAATGCAAATCTCAGCGTGTGATGATTGCTCACGAGGATGGTGGGTATGAGTCCGCTAGTGACTATGATGAGGAGACTTTGGCTCTTATTACACATGAGGAACACGGTGGATATGATTACGCTCATGAGACACAATACATGGCTGTTGAAGATCTTTTGCGGTATGAATGTTTAGTTGCTCAACGTGTTTTGAGTGTGCAGGTTACACAAGTGAGCAAAATCAGAGGCATAATTTGTTCCATACAAAGGGAGTTGTGAAGGAGCGTTCTATTAGCGTCATCATAGATGGAGGAGCTGCAACAACTTGGCTAGCATGAAGATGGTGGAGAAGCTATCTCTCACCACAAGACCACATCCACATCCTTACTACATCCAATGGTTCAACAACAGCGGCAAGGTTAAGGTAACACGTCTTGTTCGTGTGCATTTTAGTATCTCTACATATGCTGATTATGTTGATTGTGATGTGGTACCTATGCAAGCATGTTCCTTGTTACTTGGTAGACCATGGCAATTTGATAAAAATTCTGTACACCATGGTAGAAACAATCAGTATACTCTTGTTCATAAGGATAAAAATATTACTTTGCTTCCTATGACTCACAGAGTCCATTTTGAAAGATAATATTAATAGAGCTAATAAAGCAAAACAGGAGAAAAATAAGGGTGAAAATCAGATTGTGGCAAAAGAATTTGAGCAACACATGAAGCCTAATAATAAACCATCTCTGTTGCTTCTGAAATTAAATTGAAAAGTGCATGTTTACTTGCCACCAAATCGATATTGATGAGCTAGATTTTAGCAAATCTATTTGCTATGCTTTTGTGTGCAAAGAGGCATTATTTTCATTCGAGGGCGTGCCTTCCTCTTTGCCCCTGCTGTCACTAACATTTTGCATGAGTTAAGCTGGCGTCTTTCCACAAGGCGTGCCACCAGGATTACCACCTATTCGAGGATTGAGCATCAAATTGACTTAATTCCCGGTGCATCATTACCCAACCGTGCACCATACCATACCAATCCAGAGGAGACGAAGGAGATTATGCGTCAAGTACAAGAGCTGCTCGACAAAGGTTATATGATGAGGACATGACTACCTTGTATATGACCAAAAATATTGCATACATGCATATTTGTCAGGTGATTTCTAGTGCAAACTATTCAATAATCTATTTATGTTATCCAGAACAAAAATATTTCACACACTTTTGTGTTTTGTCTAATTGCAGGTGTATGGGACATTTGTACAATCCACATATGAAGATAAGGAAGAAAGAGATGTTTATTTTCTGTTCAAAAAGTCCTCTAACGTCACTTTTGGCCCAAGCGAAGATAGAGTCCAAGTCTCTCACGTTCTGGATTCAGATTCGGACTGCACAGACATACCTGACTCAAAATGCAAACAACGTTTTCATACGGACTCCGAATTGGGTGATTCTTTTTTTGTTGGAAAGTAGATTTCATGCTCTTTCCAGCACAATTGGAATCACCTTAAAATCCGTCCGGAGCGTTGAGTTATGGACGAAACAATCTGACGCTGCAGCAGAATCCGAGTCAAACTACAAGTCCAAAGGTGATACGTCACCTCCACTTGGGCCCATGAGCCTTGTACGACCTAGGGTTGGTTTTAGGCTGCCTTGGGACGTCCTCCCACCTCCTTGGCCGCCAGCCCTTGCTCCTATATAAGTAGATCCATCTAGTAGCTTTTTCCTTGGGATTTGTTTAGTTAAAAGTTAGCCATTGCAACTTCGTCTACTTCGTTTGTGTCCAACGACCAGACCCAGACCGTTTACGGATCCCCACCTTTATCAATACTTCATATATACTCAATATTCAGATTGCTTTTATCATATTCTTGCTTGTTCTTCGATTGCTTGCAGGAATATACCTTCGTGGTCTGGTTGATTGTGCTCCGGCGTGGTCAATAACCTCTCGGAGTTGGTTTAGCGATTGCTAAGGCGCGACGTCGTGCACGTTTGTAGTCGGATCGTCAAAGTCGTCTCCACCAAATCGATAGTTATCATCTCATCGAAAGATCGGGACACCTTTGCCTCTATCAAGTGGTATCAGTTTTCAGGTTGCTCGGTGAGATTTTCCAGTTTTTCGTAGTTTAGATCGCATCTGTCATTCATACCTACAGTCCATGAAAAAGCCACAAAAAAATTAGATTTGTTCATCCTTTATCCAAGCCAGTTTAAGCCTTTGCAATTTTCTATTCATTGCTTGCATAGTTGAATTATCGGTTGCATCATCGTGTCAGTTGCTGGTCTTAGTGTCTAGTTCCTTTAGAGTTTCGAGTTCTGTTCACATTAGTCACGCCGCCGCTGCATCATTATCCCTTCCGCTGTCCACCATTCCATCTATTAATTTCCACCACGTGCTACGTGCTGTTCATTGTCATAATCATAGTTGAGGTCATTCACATCTTCACCTGATCCAATCTGCATCTTATCTAGTTTGTCTTGGAAAGAGGGAGAAAAAAGAGAGAAAAAAGGAAAGAAAAAGAGAGAGAAGAAAAAGAAAAAAAAGCGTGAGAAAAAAAAGAGAAGAAAAAAACCGGATCTATCTAGAATCAATCTCGTACCTGAATTCGGATTGGAATCTGTTTTGCGCACTGTTCAGTAAAACAGGTGTATCTTCCTCATACGAAGTCCGTTTTGGCCCCGTGAGTAGTCAAATTGAAGCTAGCAACGAGCCGCATCTAAATAGTTGCAGAAGCTAGTTCATTATTTGACACCTCAAAATCGGCTTCTAAATAGGTCTTTATGCCCTCTGAAGTTCGTGAACACAGCTTGTTCCAATTTTTCACGCCAGTTTTAGAATTCTTTGAATCCTCATATCAACTCGGAATTGAGTGATTCTTTTTGCATTGGAAAGCTTGAGTTAGTGGCATTCTTTGAAAGAATTTATCAGAAAATTGGCTCAAACTTTTCAAGAGGAAAGTTGGAGAGAGAGTTATTGTATGTCCTGCTTGGTAGTTGTTTTTCATCATTATCTTCACTACCGTTGTGATCTTCACTTCTATCTTGCTGTCAAGAGCTACTTAGTATCCTTCATTGATGCTAGTTGTGCTACTCCGTGACCTAATTAGTGTTCTAGGCTCGCGTCTCTAGTCCGGTCTAGCCTAGGACCAGCACAGTACCGTCGTTGAGCGTTTATTCAACATTGCATCTTTGAATTGATTATTGCTAATCTTTTGCTACCATATATAGCCAACCCAGCTCCACATATTTCTACACCGTGTATCGTCGCTCCCCAGCAATCGCTTTACTCAATATTCGGAGTTACTTGACACGCTGGTTGCCGATCACCACTTTGCTACATGGTAAGAACTTGTAAGATATTGATATTTGCTTTCTTGTGGCGTTTTACCACCACATCCTAGTAGTTATAGGAACATTATTTTTGGATTTTGTTTCTTGTTCTACTAATCATGACAGGATCGAGTCAATTCATGGGCTTTGTCGATCGCGGGAGGCGATGCCACCACCTATGCAAATACCACAACCGTCACGAGAGGTGCACAAACATCCAAATGCACATGATCAGGTTCATGTTTCTATACCACCATTTAATGGCCGTTTTAGACCTGCTTTATATATTGAATGGGAGTTAGACATAAATAATATATTTGCTTCCCATAATTTTGATGAGCGTAAAAAGTTACGGTTGCGGTTGGTTCTTTCTTTGGTTATTCTCTAGTTTGGTGGAGTGAATATTGTCGGTTACACCATGATTATGTACCTAATACTTGGGATGATTTAAAACATGTCATGAGAGATAGATTAAATCGATGTTTATTATACTCGTGGCATGATTAAAAAACTGGAACATTTAAAACAAGGTAGTGACACCGTCTAAAATATTATGATGATTTACAAACTACCTTGTTGCACTCATTTTAGAAGAAAGTGAAGAAGATTTTATGGATAGATTTTGAGGAGGATTAAACCATAATATTCAGGAGATACTAATTCATGAAGAGTGTTATCCTATGGACCATTTGTTTCGTCTTGCTTGCAAAGCTGAACAGGAAATAAAACGACGTGTTGCCCACAAGGAGAACAAGCGCACGGTGCACATTCCAACTGTTGATACAGATGTTTATTCAACTACTAGGCGTACTATGACAACCACATCCGTTGTTGCGAGGACTACATCATCTCCACCATGTGACACATCACCATCGAGAGTGCCTGCATCATCTAAGTTGACTATAAGAGGTAATGACAAAGGTACAGATTTTCCACTTTTAAATGAGAATGATGCATGCCTAGTTAACTTGAATACATCATGTGTTGAGCTACCCACTACTTTGATCACACCACCTATTTTAGAGGATTATGTTGATAATTTGACTTTGCCATGTGATCAAACAACTGAAATACCAACAATTTTGAGAGCACCAATTGAATTAACTGTTGATGCAAAAGAATCAATGTTTAATCGTTTTGATATGACCTCTAATCTTGGTGATGATTCTGTGTCGAATGACTCATTGCATGTTTGCTTACCTAAGCATGTTGTAGCATGTAAATTTGATTCAAATAAGGTTTATTCACCAATGTTGGGATGGTTTAATGATGAACATTGTCAATCTTTTGAAATAAATAAGAGCTTCACTTATATGTGCAAACTGAGTTGCAATATTTTCATGCCTTCTAGGTCTTGTGCTAATTTGTTGGCTTTAGATTTTATGAACTATGCAAGTTACTCATCTATTCATGTGTCATATATGCAAAAATCAAGGGAAGTAAAAATGGATGACGTATACATATACAACATGTACACCTTGTCTTTTTTGTTAGCCACATTTCAGATTAAGCAACGCCGAGGATGGCTTTATTTTCAAAAAGGGGAGGATGATGAGGACATGACTACCTTGTATATGACCAAAAATATTGCATACATGCATATTTGTCAGGTGATTACTAGTGCAAACTATTCAATAATCTATTTATGTTATCCAGAACAAAAATACTTCACACACTTTTGTGTTTTGTCTAATTGCAGGTGTATGGGACATTTGTACAATCCACATATGAAGATAAGGAAGAAAGAGATGTTTATTTGCTGTTCAAAAAGTCCTCCCACGTCACTTTTGGCCCAAGAGAAGATAGAGTCCAAGTCTCTCACGTTCTGGATTCAGATTCGGACTGCACAGACATACTTGACTCAAAACGCCAACAACTTTTTCATACGGACTCCGAATTGGGTGATTCTTTTTTTGTTGGAAAGTAGATTTCATGCTCTTTCCAGCACAATTGGAATCACCTTAAAATCCGTCCGGAGCATTGAGTTATGGACGAAACAATCTGACGCTGCAGCAGAATCCGAGTCAAACTACAAGTCCAAAGGTGTTACGTCACCTCCATTTGAGCCCATGAGCCTTGTACGACCGAGGGTTGGTTTTAGGCTGCCTTGGGACGTCCTCCCACCTCCTTGGCCGCCACCCCTTGCTCCTATATAAGTAGATCCATCTAGTAGCTTTTTCCTTGGGATTTGTTTAGTTAAAAGTTAGCCATTGCAACTTTGTGTACTTCGTTTGTGTCCAACGACCAGACCCAGACAACTTACGGATCCCCACCTTTATCAATACTTCATATATACTCGCAATATTCAGATTGCTTTTATCATATTCTTGCTTGTTCTTCGATTGCTTGCAGGAATAGACCTTCGTGGTCAGGTTGATTGTGCTCCGGCGTGGTCAATAACCTCTCGGAGTTGGTTTAGCGATTGCTAAGGCGCAACATCGTGCATGTTTGTAGTCGGATCGTCAAAGTCGTCTCCACCAAATCGATAGTTATCATCTCATCGAATGATCGGGACACCTTTGCCTCTATCATTATATACGCGAATCCCTTAGTCCTTGTGCTGTTCCTATTATTCTAGTGCCGAAAAAAGATGGTACGTCACGTATGTGTGTTGATTGTAGAGGCATTAATAATATTACTATTCGTTATCGTCACCCTATTCCTAGGCTAGATGATATGCTTGATGAATTGAGTGGCTCTACAATATTCTCCAAAGTTGATTTGCGTAGTGGATACCATCAAATTCGTATGAAATTGGGAGATGAATGGAAAACAGCATTTAAAACTAAGTTTGGATTATATGAGTGGTTAGTCATGCCTTTTGGGTTAACTAATGCACCTAGTACTTTCATGAGATTAATGAATGAAGTTTTACGTGCTTTCATTGGACGATTTGTGGTAGTCTATTTTGATGATATACTGATTTATAGCAAATCTATGGAAGAACATTTGGAATATTTACGTGCTATTTTTAATGCTCTACGTGATGCACGTTTGTTTGGTAACCTTGGGAAGTGCACCTTTTGCACCGACCGAGTATCTTTTCTTGGCTATGTTGTTACTCCACAGGGAATTGAAGTTGATAAAGCCAAGATTGAAGCTATTGAGAGTTGGCCGCAGCCCAAAACGGTCACACAAGTGAGGAGTTTCCTTGGCCTCGCTGGTTTCTATAGGCGTTTTGTGAGAGATTTCAGCACCATTGCTGCACCTCTCAACGAGCTTACAAAGATGGATGTGCCTTTTGTTTGGGGTACCGCACAGGAACAAGCTTTCACGGTATTGAAAGCTAAGTTGACACATGCTCCTTTACTCCAACTTCCTGATTTTAATAAGACTTTTGAGCTTGAATGTGATGCTAGTGGAATTGGATTAGGAGGTGTGTTATTACAAGATGGCAAACCTGTTGCGTACTTTTCTGAAAAATTGAGTGGGCCTAGTCTGAATTACTCTACTTATGATAAAGAATTATATGCTTTTGTTCAGACTTTAGAAACATGGCAACATTATTTATGGCCCAAAGAATTTATTATACATTCTGATCATGAATCTTTGAAACATATTAAAAGTCAAGCTAAACTGAATCGTAGACATGCTAAATGGGTTGAATTCATTGAGACTTTCCCTTATGTCATTAAACACAAGAAGGGTAAAGAAAATGTTATTGCTGATGCCTTGTCTCGTCGCACAACTTGACTTCAAAATATTTGGTTTGGAGACCATCAAAGATCAATATGTGCATGATGCTGATTTTAAAGATGTATTGCAGAATTGTAAAGAAGGAAGAACATGGAACAAGTTTGTCGTTAATGATGGATTTGTGTTCCGTGCTAACAAGCTATGCATTCCAGCTAGCTCCGTTCGTCTTTTGTTGTTGCAGGAGGCGAATGGAGGAGGACTAATGGGACAATTTGGCGTGAAGAAGACGGAGGACGTACTTGCTACACA
This sequence comes from Aegilops speltoides, assembly GCA_021437245.1. Taxonomy (NCBI): domain Eukaryota; kingdom Viridiplantae; phylum Streptophyta; class Magnoliopsida; order Poales; family Poaceae; genus Aegilops; species Aegilops speltoides. Next base: position 46,754 of record JAHHZJ010001568.1, read on the forward strand.
TTTCTTTTGGCCAAAGATGATACGGGATGTTGAGCGTTTTATTGCTCGCTGCACTACATGTCAAAAAGCTAAGTCACGACTCAATCCTCATGGTTTATATATGCCTTTGCCTGTACCTAGTGTTCCTTGGGAGGATATATCTATGGACTTTGTTTTAGGTTTACCTAGAACAAAGAAGGGGAGGGATAGCATATTTGTTGTCGTGGATAGATTCTCGAAAATGGCACACTTTATACCATGTCATAAAAGCGATGATGCTCTCAATGTTGCTGATTTGTTCTTTCGTGAAATTATTCGTTTGCATGGTGTGCCAAATACTATTGTTTCAGATCGTGATACTAAATTTCTTAGCCACTTTTGGAGATGTTTATGGCCTAAGTTGGGGACTAAAGCGCTTTTAGTACTACTTGTCACCCCCAAAGCGATGGACAAACTGAAGTAGTCAATAGAACATTGTCTACTATGCTTAGGGCTGTTCTAAAGAATAATAAGAAAATGTGGGAGGAATGCTTGCCTCATATTGAATTTGCTTATAATCGTTCATTGCATTCTACTACTAAGATGTGCCCTTTTGAAGTTGTGTATGGTTTCCTACCTCGTGCACCTATTGATTTGTTGCCTCTTCCATCTTGGAGAAGGTTAATTTTGATGCTAAAGAACGTGCTGAATTGATTTTAAAATGCATGAGTTAACTAAGGAAAACATTGAGCGTATGAATGCTAAATATAAACTTCTGGAGATAAGGGTAGAAAACATGTTGTGTTTGCACGGAGATCTTGTTTGGTTACATTTGCGTGAGGATAGATTTCTGATTTGCGCAAATCAAAGCTAATGCCACGTCTTGCTGGTCCCTTTAAGGTGTTGGAGAAAGTAAATGATAATGCATATAAACTTGAGCTGGCTGCAGATTTTGGGGTTAGTCCACTTTTAATATTGCAGATTTGAAGCCATATTTGGGTGAGGAAGATGAACTTCCATCGAGGGCGACTTCATTTCAAGAAGGGAGGATGGCGAGGACATCAATACCATTGTTACACCCACAGCCCCTGCTGCTATACATCTTGGACCAATTACTAGAGCTCGCGCACGCCAACTAAATTACCAGGTACTTTCGTTTCTTGGTAATGATTCTAATGTTCATGAGAATATGATGCTGCATAAATTGGATACATTTGTTTTGCTTACAAATGAAGGGCCTGGCTTGGAGAAGGATGAACATTGGAGGAAGAACAAGAATGGAGTTACAAGTGATGATTTCAGGACTTTGAAGCCACCATAATGAGTGCATGAAGCCTTGGACGAAATATAAAAGATGCCACTTCATAAATTTCGTCCAGAGGCTATTCTAGGTGCTGCGTCACCTTATTATTGGGCCAGGCCCATGTAATTTCGAAATACATTAGTATAGGCTATTTTTAGAGTCCGTATGTGTGGGGAAACAAGAGATAGGGTTAGTTTCGGACCCCTCCACCAAGGGCCACGAAATTCACCCCTCTTCCTCCATATATACAGCCCTTAGGGCACCGTTTAGACTTTGGGTTTTGTTTAGATTAAAAGTTCGCCATAGCTGCAACCGCGTACTTCATTTGTGTTCAATGACCGGACAAAGCGTCCACAGAACCCCACCTTGATCAATAAAGCTTTCCTCTTATATTCGCAATATCCAGTTGCAATCTTAGTTTCTTGCTTGTTCTTCGTTTGCTGCGAAATAGACCTTCGTGGTCGGAGTTGATCGTGCTCCGGCGTGGTCAATAACCTCTCAGAGTTGGTTTAGCGATTGCTAAGGCGCGATGTCCTTGCACGTTCGTAGTCGGATCGTCAAAGTCGACTTCCACCAAAGCGAAATCCACCATCTCATCGAAAGACGGGACACCTTTGCCTCTATCATCACCTTGTGTCTGATGGCGCATAGTCGAGGTCTCATCTTATGTATCCTTGGGGCTTGGAGAGTTGTCGGAGTGTACATGGGGGTGAACGTGGGATGCTCTGCATCACATACTTTTCTGAAAAATTGAGTGGGCCTAGTCTGAATTATTCTACTTATGATAAAGAATTATATGCTCTTGTTCGGACTTTAGAGACATGGCAAAATTATTTATGGCCCAAAGAATTTGTTATACATTCTGATCATGAATCTTTGAAACATATTAAAAGTCAAGCTAAACTGAATCGTAGACATGCTAAATGGGTTGGATTCATTGAGACTTTCCCTTATGTCATTAAACACAAGAAGGGTAAAGAAAATGTTATTGCTGATGCATTGTCTCGTCGTTATACTATGCTTTCACAACTTGACTTTAAAATATTTGTTTTGGAGACCATCAAAGATCAATATGTGCATGATGCTGAATTTAGCGATGTATTGCAGAATTGTAAAGAAGGTAGAACATGGCACATGTTCGTCGTTAATGATGGATTTGTGTTTCGTTCTAACAAGCTATGCATTCCAGCTAGCTCGTCTTTTGTTGTTGCAGGAGGCGCATGGAGGAGGACTAATGGGACACTTTGGCGTGAAGAAGACGGAGGATATACTTGCTACACATTTCTTTTGGCCAAAGATGAGACGGGATGTTGAGCGTTTTGTTGCTCGCTGCACTACATGTCAAAAAGCTAAGTCACGTGATGAGGACATCAATACCATTGTTACACCCACAGCCCCTGCTGCTATACATACTGGACCAATTACTAGAGCTCGCGCACGCCAACTAAATTACCAGGTACTTTCGTTTCTTGGTAATGATTCTAATGTTCATGAGAATATGATGCTGCCTAAATTGGATACATTTGTTTTGCTTACAAATGAAGGGCCTAGCTTGGAGAAGGATGAACATTGGAGCAAGAACACACATGGAGTTGATGGCATGCGCAAGGAGATCAAAACGAGTTACAAGTGATGATTTCAGGACTTTGAAGCCACCATAAGGAGTGCATGAAGCCTTGGACGAAATATACAAGATGCCACTTCATAATATTCGTCCATAGGCTATTCTAGGTCTTTGCGTCACCTTATTATTGGGCCAGGCCCATGTAATTTCGAAATACATTAGTATAGGCTATTTTTAGAGTCCGTATGTGTGGGGAAACAAGAGATAGGGTTAGTTTGGACCCCTCCACCAAGGGCCACGAAATTCACCCCTCTTCCTCCATATATACAGCCCTTAGGGCACCGTTTAGACTTGGGTTTTGTTTAGATCAAAAGTTCGCCATAGCTGCAACCGGCGTGCCGTTTGTGTTCCACGACCGGACAAAGCGTCACAGAACCCCACCTTGATCAATAAAACTTACATCTTAAATTCGCAATATCCAGTTGCAATCTCAGTTTCTTGCTTGTTCTTCGTTTGCTCGCGGAAATAGACCCTCGTGGTCGGGTTGATCGTGCTCGGCGTGGTCAATAACCTCTCGGAGTTGGTTTAGCGATTGCTAAGCGCGGCGTCCTCGCTGCTTCGTAGTCGGATCGTCAAAGTCGACTTCCACCAAAGCGAAATCCACCATCTCATCGAAGGCGGGACACCTTTGCCTCTATCAAGTGGTATCAGATTTCCGGGTTGCTCGGTGAGATTTTACGATTTTTCGTAGTTTAGATCGAGTCATTCTTCATACCTACAGTCCACGAAAAAGCCAAAAAAAATTAGGGTTAGGTCATCATATCCGAACCAATCGAGCCTTTGCATAATCTTTTACGTATTTGCGTTGTTGAATTTGCGGTTGCATCGTCGTGTCTAGTTCTTTGGTCTTAGAGTCTAGTCTTTTAGAGTTTGAGTTACGGTCATAAGTTGTCACGCCGCGCCGCACCATCATCATCGCCCTGCCATCTACCACCACCGCTTATCCGCCACCGCTTGAATCCGTATCCATATACCACCACCGCTGCCATATACCACCACCGTTGCCATATACCACCAATCCGAGTTCCTTGCATATTAGATTTGTTTTCGGGATCCATCTAATTTCCGATTCGTGTTTCCTTATGCGAGTAGGTTTGATTCAGCAATCTTTTGCCGTCCGTAGAAGAGGTTGGTTTCCAAAAAAAAAAAAAAGCACCCTCCGTTTAGGCCCAAAATTTTCCAAAAACGCACGGGATAAAGAAATTTCTGGCTATCCTATTTTAGGTGTTTCTAAGCGTATTGAGCGATCGCCGTTATAGAAAGTTTTTTGACCCGTTTCAGTTTTGGGTCAAGGCGATCGAAAAAAAAAAAATTGGTCGAAAAAATTTCGTGCCCATCCTATCAGTTTGACACAGGAAGAGTTTTGAGACACTCGCCATTATAGTGATTTTTCGCAAAAAAAAAAAAAAAAAAAAAAAAAAAAAAAAAAAAAAAAAAAAAAAAATTCAGAGTGTGCTCCTCCCTTGTTTACGTCAGCGCCGTGATTTTGTTAGTGTTCTAGGCTCGCGTCTCTAGCACGGTCTAGCCTAGGACCAACCTGATCTACCGTCGTTGGCGTTTATTCAACTTTGCATCTCTGAATTGATTATTCTTGACCTTTTTTGCTACCATATTATAAGCCTTCCAGCTCCACATACATCTCGTCGTGCGTTTGATTCTCCCGTAATCGCTATAGCCAAGCTTTGAGAGTTTTGACTACTAGCGGTTGCCGATCACCTTTCTTCTTTGGTAGGCTGGTAAAATTTGAGATTTGCTTGACGGTTGTGACTGTCCACCACACCACCACCACCACTTCCTAGTAGTCTGTAGGATCATATTCTTGTGTGTTTCTATTGCTGCTAACCATGGCAGGACCACAAGCCGCGAGACTGATTGGGAGAACTTGACGAACAAACAGCTACATGATAAGTTTCAGCAAATGATGATTGGACAGGTGCAAGGCGTGATAAACAGATTTGCGAGGCCATGGAGAAGATAGATGGCATTGAGAAGGCGTTTGAAACAAAGCTTGATAGCAAGTTTGATGAATTGCTCGCGTTTTCCACAACCACCGCCTGCTGCACCTATCGCACCTCTGCAGCGACAACAACTCGCCCCTTCCGAATCGGTATGGGCCGAGCTCGGCGTGTTCCTATTGAGCAGGACAAAATTCTGGTGCAGCTGCTACTCTGTTGGTGCTTCTTTGGCTCCTGCTCTTTGTTGCTGTGGTGCGAGGAGGATGATTATGTGCGAGATTACGAGGAGGAGGTTGATCAACATCGAACTACGTGCAACCACCAGCACCACAACCACCGGTCGTCCACATGCAAATAATGGCAATGCTAGGGCTCCCCTCAGTGCGAGATCATGACCATCTCCCTAAACTGAAATTGAATATTCCACCATTTGAGGGTAGATATGTTCACGATATATATCTTACTTGGGAGTTAGAAACTTAACAACGATTTACATGTTTACAATATCACGAGGAGAGGCGTGTTCTGCTGCTGTTTGTGCTTTCACTAGCTTTGCATGTGTTTGGTGGTCCGAACATTGTAGATTATATCCTGTTCCACTACTTGGGCTGCTTTGAAAACTGCTATGCGTGCTCGTTGGGTTCCACCATATTATCAACGTGAATTACTTCAAAAATTGCAGCGCTTAAGACAAGGTAAAAATTCTGTAGAAGAATATTATCGGGAATTACAAAGCTGGCTTGATTAGATGTGGTATTGTTGAGGAGAATGAAGCTATGCTTGCACGTTTTACGGGTGGATTAAATAGAGATATTCAGACCATTCTAGACTATAAGGATTATAATAATATCACTCGTTTATTCCATCTTGCTTGTAAAGCTGAGCGTGAAGTCTTGAGGATCGGAGGCATTGGCGCACTAACTTTTCTGCAGGTCGACCTTCATCATGGACTCCACGTGCATCATCTACTTCCTTTGCTCCATCACCTCCTTGGTGCCACCTCCAACCGTGATAGAAAGCGAGCACAACCACCACTATCTCGCCAAGAGCGCACTGCCGGCCTGCAGAGCTCTTCTTCTTCCATGGCGTCAGCAGGGCACACAAGTGATATTATTTGTCGTCGTTGTAAGGGAAGAGGACATTTTTGAGAGAATGCAAATCTCAGCGTGTGATGATTGCTCACGAGGATGGTGGGTATGAGTCCGCTAGTGACTATGATGAGGAGACTTTGGCTCTTATTACACATGAGGAACACGGTGGAGATGATTACGATCATGAGACACAATACATGGCTCTTGAAGATCTTGACGGTATGAATGTTTAGTTGCTCAACGTGTTTTGAGTGTGCAGGTTACACAAGTGAGCAAAATCAGAGGCATAATTTGTTCCATACAAAGGGAGTTGTGAAGGAGCGTTCTATTCAGCGTCATCATAGATGGAGGGAGCTGCAACAACTTGGCTAGCATGGAGATGGTGGAGAAGCTATCTCTCCCACAAGACCACATCCACATCCTTACTACATCCAATGGTTCAACAACAGCGGCAAGGTGAAGGTAACACGTCTTGTTAGTGTGCATTTTAGTATCTCTACATATCTGATTATGTTGATTGTGATGTGGTACCTATGCAAGCATGTTCCTTGTTACTTGGTAGACCATGGCAATTTGATAAAAATTCTGTACACCATGGTAGAAACAATCGATATACTCTTGTTCATAAAGATAAAAATATTACTTTGCTTCCTATGACTCCTGAGTCCATTTTGAAAGATGATATTAATAGAGCTAATAAAGCAAAACAGGAGAAAAATAAGAGTGAAAATCAGATTGTGGCAAAAGAATTTGAGCAACACATGAAGCCTAATAATAAACCATCTCTGTTGCTACGAAATTAAATTGAAAAGTGCATGTTTACTTGCCACCAAATCTGATATTGATGAGCTAGATTTTGGCAAATCTATTTGCTATGCTTTTGTGTGCAAAGAGGCATTATTTTCATTCGAGGGCGTGCCTTCCTCTTTGCCCCTGCTGTCACTAACATTTTGCGGGGAGTTTGGCGTCTTTCCACAAGGCGTGCCACAGGATTACCACCTATTCGAGGGATTGAGCATCAAATTGACTTAATTCCGGTGCATCATTACCAACCGTGCACCATACCGTACCAATCCGGAGGAGGCGAAGGAGATTATCGTCAAGTACGAGAGCTGCTCGACAAAGGTTATATCTGCGAATCCCTTAGTCCTTGTCTTTGTTCCTATTATTCTAGTGCGAAAAAGGATGGTACGTCACGTATGTGTGTTGATTGTAGAGGCATCAATAATATTACTATTCGTTATCGTCACCCTATTCCTAGGCTAGATGATATGCTTGATGAATTGAGTGGCTCTACAATATTCTCCAAAGTTGATTTGCGTAGTGGATACCATCAAATTCGTATGAAATTGGGAGATGAATGGAAAACAGCATTTAAAACTAAGTTTGGATTATATGAGTGGTTAGTCATGCCTTTTGGGTTAACTAATGCACCTAGTACTTTCATGAGATTAATGAGCGAAGTTTTACGTGCTTTCATTGGACGATTTGTGGTAGTTTATTTTGATGATATCTTGATTTATAGCAAATCTTTGGAAGAACATTTGGAACATTTACGTGCTGTTTTTAATGCTCTCGTGATGCACGTTTGTTTGGTAACCTTGGGAAGTGCACCTTTTGCACCGACCGAGTATCTTTTCTTGGCTATGTTGTTACTCCACGAGGAATTGAAGTTGATAAAGCCAAGATTGAAGCTATTGAGAGTTGGCGCAGCCCAAAGCGGTCACACAAGTGAGGAGTTTCCTTGGCCTCGCTGGTTTCTATAGGCGTTTTGTGAGAGATTTCAGCACCATTGCTGCACCTCTCAATGAGCTTACAAAGAAGGATGTGCCTTTTGTTTGGGGTACCGCGGGAAGAAGCCTTCACGGTAGCTAAGTTGACACATGCTCCTTTACTCCAACTTCCGATTTTAATAAGACTTTTGAGCTTGAATGTGATGCTAGTGGAATTGGATTAGGAGGTGTGTTATTACAAGATGGCAAACCTGTTGCATACTTTTACGAAAAATTGAATGGGCCTAGTCTGAATTATTCTACTTATGATAAAGAATTATATGCTCTTGTTAGGACTTTAGAAACATGGCAACATTATTTATGGCCCAAAGAATTTGTTATACATTCGATCATGAATCTTTGAAACATATTAAAAGTCAAGCTAAACTGAATCGTAGACATGCTAAATGGGTTGAATTCATTGAGACTTTCCCTTATGTCATTAAACACAAGAAGGGTAAAGAAAATGTTATTCTTGATGCATTGTCTAAATAAGCTATACTATGCTTTCACAACTTGACTTCAAAATATTTGGTTTGGAGACCATCAAAGATCAATATGTGCATGATGCTGATTTTAAAGATGTATTGCAGAATTGTAAAGAAGGAAGAACATGGAACAAGTTTGTCGTTAATGATGGATTTGTGTTCGTGCTAACAAGCTATGCATTCCAGCTAGCTCCGTTCGTCTTTTGTTGTTGCGGAGGCGCATGGAGGAGGACTAATGGGACACTTTGGCGTGAAGAAGATGGAGGGCGTACTTGCTACACATTTCTTTTGGCCAAAGATGAGGCGGATGTTGAGCGTTTTATTGCTCATTGCACTACATGTCAAAAAGCTAAGTCACGACTCAATCCTCATGGTTTATATATGCCTTTGCTGTACCTAGTGTTCCTTGGGAGGATATATCTATGGACTTTGTTTTAGGTTTACCTAGAACAAAGAAGGGAGGATAGCATATTTGTTGTCGTGGATAGATTCTCGAAAATGGCACACTTTATACCATGTCATAAAAGCGATGATCTTTGTCAATGTTGCTGATTTGTTCTTTCGTGAAATTATTCGTTTGCATGGTGTGCCAAATACTATTGTTTCAGATCGTGATACTAAATTTCTTAGCCACTTTTGGAGATGTTTATGGGCTAAGTTGGGGACTAAACTGCTTTTAGTACTACTTGTCACCCCCAAACTGATGGACAAACTGAAGTAGTCAATAGAACATTGTCTACTATGCTTAGGGCTATTCTAAAGAAAAATAAGAAAATGTGGGAGGAATGCTTGCCTCATATTGAATTTGCTTATAATCGTTCATTGCATTCTACTACTAAGATGTGCCCTTTTGAAGTTGTGTATGGTTTCCTACCTCGTGCACCTATTGATTTGTTGCCTCTTCCATCTTCAGAGAAGGTTAATTTTGATGCTAAAGAACGTGCTGAGTTGATTTTAAAAATGCATCCATAGGCTATTCTAGGTGCTGCGTCACCTTATTATTGGGCCAGGCCCATGTAATTTCGAAGTACATTAGTATAGGCTATTTTTAGAGTCCGTATGTGTGGGGAAACAAGAGATAGGGTTAGTTTCGGACCCCTCCACCAAGGGCCACGAAATTCACCCCCTCTTCCTCCATATATACAGCCCTTAGGGCACCGTTTAGACTTGGGTTTTTGTTTAGATCAAAAGTTCGCCATAGCTGCAACTTCGCGTACTTCGTTTGTGTTCCACGACCAGACAAAGGCGTCACAGAACCCCACCTTGATCAATAAAACTTACATCTTAAATTCGCAATATCCAGATTGCAATCTCAGTTTCTTGCTTGTTCTTCGTTTGCTCGCAGGAAATAGACCCTCGTGGTCAGGTTGATCGTGCTCCGGCGTGGTCAATAACCTCTCGGAGTTGGTTTAGCGATTGCTAAGGTGCGACGTCCTCGCACGCTCGTAGTCGGATCGTCAAAGTCGACTTCCACCAAAGCGAAATCCGCCATCTCATCGAAAGACGGGACACCTTTGCCTCTATCATCACGACTCAATCCTATGGTTTATATATGCCTTTGCCTGTCCCTAGTGTTCCTTGGGAGGATATATCTATGGACTTTGTTTTAGGTTTACCTCGAACAAAGATGGGGAGGGATAGCATATTTGTTGTCGTGGATAGATTCTCGAAAATGGCACACTTTATACCATGTCATAAAAGCGATGATGCTGTTAATGTTGCTGATTTGTTCTTTCGTGAAATTATTCGCTTGCATGGTGTGCCAAATACTATTTTTTCAGATCGTGATACTAAATTTCTTAGCCACTTTTGGAGATGTTTATGGGCTAAGTTGGGGACTAAACTACTTTTTAGTACTACTTGTCACCCCCAAACTGATGGACAAACTGAAGTAGTCAATAGAACATTGTCTACTATGCTTAGGGCTGTTTTGAAGAATAATAAGAAAATATGGGAAGAATGCTTGCCTCATATTGAATTTGCTTATAATCGTTCATTGCATTCTACTACTAAGATGTGCCCTTTTGAAATTGTGTATGGTTTCCTACCTCGTGCACCTATTGATTTGTTGCCTCTTCCATCTTCGGAGAAGGTTAATTTTGATGCTAAAGAACGTTCCGAATTGATTTTAAAAATGCATGAGTTAACTAAGGAAAACATTGAGCGTATGAATGCTAAATATAAACTTCTTTGGAGATAAGGGTAGAAAACATGTTGTGTTTGCACTGGAGATCTTGTTTGGTTACATTTGCGTAAAGATAGATTTCCTAAATTGCATAAATCAAAGCTCATGCCACGTCTTGATGGTCCTTTTAAGGTGTTAGAGAAAATAAATGATAATGCATATAAACTTGAGCTACTGTAGATTTTGGGGTTAGTCCCACTTTTAACATTGCAGATTTGAAGCCTTATTTGAGTGAGGAAGATGAGCTTCCGTCGGGGGCGACTTCATTTCAAGAAGGGAGGATGATGAGGACATCGATACCATTGTTACACCCACAGCCCCTAGTGTTACATATCTGGGGCCAATTACTAGAGCTTCATGCGCCAATTAAATTACCGGTACTTTCGTTTCTTGGTAATGATTCTAATGTTCATGAGAATATGATGCTGCCTAAATTGGATACATTTGTTTTGCTTACAAATGAAGGGCCTAGCTTGGAGAAGGATGACCATTGGAGCAAGAACACGCATTGAGTTGATGGCATGCGCAAGGGGATCAAGAACGGAGTCACAAGTGCTGATTTCACGACTTTGAAGCCACCATAAGGAGTGCATGAAGCCTTGGACGAAATATACAAGATGCCACTTCATAATATTCGTCCATAGGCTATTCTAGGTGCTGCGTCACCTTATTATTGGGCCAGGCCCATGTAATTTCGAAATACTTAAGTATAGGCTATTTTTAGAGTCCGTATGTGTGGGGAAACAAGAGTTAGGGTTGGTTTCGGACCCTACCCTCAAGGGCCACGAAATTCCCTCCTATTCCCCCATATATATAGCCCTTAGGGCGTCGTTTAGACTTTGGGTTTTGTTTAGATTAAATGTTCGCCATAGCTGCAACTTCGCATACTTCGTTTGTGTTCAACGACCAGACAAAGGCGTCACAGAACCCCACCTTGATCAATAAAGCTTTCATCTTATATTCGCAATATCCAGATTGCAATCTCAGTTTCTTGCTTGTTCTTCGTTTGCTTGCAGGAAACAGACCTTCGTGGTCAGGTTGATCATGCTCCGGCGTGGTCAATAACCTCTCAGAGTTGGTTTAGCGATTGCTAAGGCGCGAAGTCCTCGCACGTTCGTAGTCGGATCGTCAAAGTCGTCTTCCACCAAAGCGAAATCCACCATCTCATCGAAAGACGGGACACCTTTGCCTCTATCATAATCTCTCAAATTTCCTTCAAAAGGAAGTGCCAATGAGTTCAGAAACTTGTCTGAAAAACAGCGACGAATGATGTTCTTTGACTTTCAGGGCCAAAAAGTCCTGCTTAAGGCTAAATTTGAGGGTACTCCGGGCCACCTGGCGCAAGCGGGGAGTATTTTTTGGATTCGTACGCTCGCCGCGAGCAGTTGGAGTGCTTGTGGGTCTGACACGGACTCCAGATGACAAAATTATGACTGTTTTAGTGAACATCTCTCCATTCTATGGCAGTCCTTGAAAGTACTTCATTTTCTCGTGTGCTTTTTGCCTGACTGCCCCAAAATTTCTTGTCCTCTATAGTGGAGATTTCGTTTCCACATATATATTGACCGATGCCAGGAATGCCCTTTTGTTCTTGGCTTTCACGCGGATGAGTTACAGTATGTCATCAATACCATTGTTACACCCACAGCCCCTACTGCTACATATACTGGATCAATTACTAGAGCACGCGCCCGCCAATTAAATTATCTGGTACTTTCGTTTCTTGGTAATGATTCTAATGTTCATGCGAATATGATGCTGCCTAAATTGGATACATTTGTTTTGCTTAAAAATGAAGGGCCTAGCTTGGAGAAGGATTGACATTGGAGCACGAACAAGCATGGAGATGACGACATGCGCAAGGGGAACAAGAACGAAGTTACAAGTGATGATTTCAGGACTTTGAAGCCACCATAATGGGTGCATGAAGCCTTGGACGAAATATACAAGATGCTACTTCATAAATTTCGTCCCGAGGCTATTCTAGGTTATGCGTCACCTTATTATTGGGCCAGGCCCATGTAATTTCGAAATACATAAGTATAGGCTATTTTTAGAGTCCGTATGTGTGGGCAAACAGGAGATAGGGTTGATTTCGGACCCCTCCACCAAGGGCCACGAATTCCCCCTCCCCTCTTCCTCCATATATACAGCCCTTAGGGCACCGTTTAGACTTTGGGTTTTGTTTAGATTAAAAGTTCGCCATAGCTGCAACTTCGCGTACTTCATTTGTGTTCAATGACCAGACAAAGGCGTCACAGAACCTCACCTTGATCAATAAAGCTTTCATCTTATATTCGCAATATCCAGATTGCAATCTCAGTTTCTTGCTTGTTCTTCGTTTGCTCGCAGAGAAGCAGACCCTCGTGGTCGGAGTTGATCGTGCTCGGTGTGGTCAATAACCTCTCGGAGTTGGTTTAGCGATTGCTAAGGCGCGACGTCCTCGCATTTTCGTAGTCGGATCTTCAAAGTCGACTTCCACCAAAGCGATATCCATCATCTCATTGAAAGACGGGACACCTTTGCCTCTATCAAGTGGTATCAGATTTCCGGGTTGCTCGGTGAGATTTTCTGAGTTTTCATAGTTTAGATTGAGTCATTCTTCATACATATAGTCCATGAAAAGCCACACAAAATTAGGGTTAGTTCATCATATCCGAACCGATCGAGCCATTGCATAATATTTTATGTATTTGCGTTGTTGAATTTGCGGTTGCATCGTCATGTCTAGTTGCTGGTCTTAGTGTCTAGTCCTTTAGAGATTCGAATTCTGTTCACAAGTTGTCACGCCGCTACCGCATCATCATCATCACCGCTGCCATATACCACCATCGTCATCACCGCTGCCATCTACGATCATCGACATCACCGCAGCCATATACCACATATCCACCTCCATCACGCCAATCCGAGTCCACCTACAACATATATCCGTCACCAGTCCGAGTTCCACCCGATTCATCTCCGCCACCAGTCCGAGTTCCACAGATTCATCTCCGCCACTAGTCCTAGCTTGAGTCTAGTATTTGTTGCTTTGTTTTGATTTCGAGATCACGCCATACTCCGAGTCGTGATAGAGAAGGACTCCCGAACTTTCAGGATAGCCGCAGTAGAAAAATAGTTCCAGTTTCAAAAAAAACTAAGTCTGGAAAATTCTGGCTAGGCAGTTTCTAGACCATTTGTAGACTATTTCGGAAAAAATTTGTTGCGGAACAAAAAAAAGGAAAAGAAGTGCAAAAAAAGTGAAAAAAGAGAAAAAAAATTCAGAGTGTGCTCCTCCCTTGTTTACGTGCAGCGCCGTGATTTTGTTGGATGTCACATCCCTAGCTTCTGGTGCTGCCTAGTGTTTCCATCTTGCTTGCATCATGTTTAAATCTTTGAAACCTGAATTGAGGAAATTTGAAAGCCTCAAAACATTTAAATAAAAGAAGGGCAAATAACCTGGAAAATGCATCCAAACTTTCCAAAATGGTCTTCAATGGCGTTTGATAATTTTGGGAAGGGTTTTGATCCAAACCAAAAATATGGAACATTTTTGAGCAATTATTTTGGTCATTTGGATTTAAATTAATAAATATTTGAATTGGATTTAATTCTTCTATAAAAGAATTACAGGTCCAATAATTCTGGAAACCTATGGGTGGCTCTAATATATCCTAACAGACCACATAGGGATTTCAGGAGGATATAAATAGTTTGGTTTTGAAAACCAAATTCAAACAAATTGCAACCAGAACAGAAATAAATAGAAAGACAAAAACTTACCTGAGCCCACTTACCTGGCCTTCTACTGTAGCAGCCCAGCCCACCACCGCAGCCATCCCTATCGTCTTCCTCCTCGGACAGTAGGATGCAGGCGCGTGGCCGGAGCGCGAGGGCACACGCCTGGGCCACCTCTTGCCTCTTTGCCTGTCTCTCCGTCGCCCTGAGGATGCCACGCACTCCCTGGACCGCTCTCACTCTCTCCCGTGCTTCTCCCCTTCTCTGCTCTCCCTCCCTCTCGCGCCCGAGCACTACCGTCGCTGCCGCCGCCGCCTGAGCCATTCTGATAGAGGCGGGGGTGTCCCGATCTTTCGATGAGATGATAACTATCGATTTGGTGAAGATGACTTTGACGATCCGACTACAAACGTGCACGACGTTGCGCCTTAGCAATCGCTAAACCAACTCCGAGAGGTTATTGACCACGCCGGAGCACAATCAACCTGACCACGAAGGTCTATTCCTACAAGCAATCGAAGAACAAGCAAGAATATGATAAAAGCAATATGAATATTGCGAGTATGTATGAAGTATTGATAAAGGTGGGGATCCGTAAGCGGTCTTGGTCTGGTCGTTGGACACAAACGAAGTACACGAAGTTTCAATGGCTAACTTTTAACTAAACAAATCCCCAAGAAAAAGCTACTAGATGGATCTACTTATATAGGAGCAAGGGGTGACGGCCAAGGAGGTGGGAGAATGTCCCAAGGCAGCCTAAAACCAACCCTAGGTCGTACAAGGCTCATGGGCCCAAGTGGAGGTGACGTAACACCTTTGGACATGTAGTTTGACTCGGATTCTGCTGCAGCATCGGATTGTTTCGTCCATAACTCAACGCTCCGGACGGATTTTAAGGTGATTGCAGTTGTGCTGGAAAGAGCATGAAATCTACTTTCCAACAAAAAAAGAATCATCCAGTTCGGAGTCCGTATGAAAAAGTTGTTGGCGTTTTGAGTCAGGTATGTCTGTGTAGTCCGAATCTGAATCCAGAACGTGAGAGACTTCGACTCTATCTTCTCTTGGCCCAAAAGTGACGTGAGAATACTTTTTGAACAGCAACTAAACTTCTCCTTGTCCCTTATCTTTGTATGTGGATTATACAAATGTCCCATACACCTGCAATTAGACAAAACACAAAAGTATGTGAAGTATTTTTGTTCTGGATAACATAAATATATTATTGAATACTTTGCAGTAGAAATCACCTAACAAATATGCATGTATGCAATATTTTTGGTCTTATCCAAGGTAGTCATGTCCTCATCATCCTCTCCTTCTTGAAAACAAAGCCGTCCTCGGCGTTGCTTAATCTGAAATGTGGCTAACAAAAGAGACAAGGTGTACATGTTGTATATGTATACGTCGTCCATTTTTACTTCCCTTGATTTTTGCATATATATGACACATGAATAGATGGGTAACTTGCACAGTTCATAAAATCTAAAGCCAACAAATTAGCACAAGAACTAGAAGGCATGAAAATATTGCAACTCAGTTTGCACGTATAAGTGAAGCTCTTATTTATTTCCAAAGATTGACAATGTTCATCATTAAACCATCCCAACATTGGTGAATAAACCTTATTTGAATCAAATTTACATGCTACAACATGCTTAGATAAGCAAACATGCAATGAGTCATTCGACACAGAATCATCACCAAGATTAGAGGTCATATCAAAATGATTAAACATTGATTCTTTTGCATCAACAGTTAATTCAATAGGTGCTCTCAAAATTGTTGGTATTTCAGTTGTTTGATCACATGGCAAAGTTAAATTATCAACATAATCATCTAAAATAGGTGGTGTGATCAAAGTAGTGGGTAGCTCAACACATGATGTATTCAAGTTAAATAGGCATGCATCATTCTCATGTAAAAGTGGAAAATCTGTACCTTTGTCATTACCTCTTATAGTCAACTCAGATGATGCAGGCACTCTCGATGGTGATGTGTCACATGGTGGAGATGATGTAGTCCTCGCAACAACGGATGTGGTTGTCATAGTACGCCTAGTAGTTGAATAAACATCTGTATCAACAGTTGGAATGTGCACCGTCACTACAATAAGAACCCCCCTTTAGCAACGCATCGATGTGTTGTCGTATGTCCATATAAGCGTTGGTAAGGTCTACACCAACGGATTTATATGCGTTGCCGTTGGTGGCGTTGCAAAGGTCTACAACAACGTATATGCATTCGTTGGTAACCGGTGTGAATATGTGTTGGAAGACAGCAACGTATAGAGGTAGAGGCCAACAACATTTAATATGCGTTGCTGGACGGCCCAGAAAAAGAGTCTTGTAATGCCTAGAAGCATTGTCGCATTGCTTGGACAATTAATGGTATTTTATATATCAACATTCTTATCTATTATGTCAATGCTGATAGTGCGTAGAAGACACAAACATAATAATCGAAGAGGTCATATATATTAAATCAACTCGGTTGCTTTACAAAGAACATGATACAAAGATTACAATATGTGAAAGTATCTAGTAGTAGGCTGATTCTCAGCATTGCAATCAACGTCCAAGACATCTGAAATATAATGTTTGAAACATTGAGCTAAAAATGACATTCTAAAACATAATTCGAAACTATCTAGTAGCAGCCACCTTCTTGATCTTGCAATCAACTTCTGACCCATGCATCGTCGATTTATCTGGACAATCAACAACAACAAAGGAATGAGAAACATAAGGTACCATCAAATAAAATCAAGTTAATATCGAAGAGCAACATACAAGGTTGAAGGCCATGTGATGGTTAATCTTGCTATATGACCAATAGTTATGTTTTAGTGGTCATTATCAACCATGAATCAATTACCAAGTTCAACAACCTTAGTTTTTTTGTATATTCTAGGTTTGTACTTTGGAGCATAGCAAGAGCAATTTTGTTGTTTAGATTTCCCAAACTAAGCGAGCAATATAATAACCATTTATATTGAAAAAAGTATGATCAATAATAAACTTTTGCTCAACCATGCTGAATTCCAAGCAATAGAGAAATGAGCATACCTTATCTTTAGTTGCATGCTAGTGTAATGCTCGCACCTCCATATAATAGAGAAGGTTTCACTTCAGATACAATATTGTGCTTCGCTAAACACATTAGTTGAAGTTTTACTTCTCTGAACACCCAAGTCAAAGCAACCTGTGGAACAGAATAAGTGTTCCATCGTCCAACATACGTCATCACCTCTGAAGGGCTCTGATATATCATCATTTGAACACTTAACAGTCCCAGCCATAGCACAGAACTATATAGACAGAAAAAGAGACTTATGAATAGACCATCGATATAATTGACTTAATAAACACCTTACAAACAATATAATGACGATCTGTTGAGGTACATGCCCAAAAATATGTGTGACAAATAGAGCATGCTTCATTGCAAACACAGATATGTAGTTCCCAAAACAGTACATATAAATGCAGAGATTTAAAAATTTCTAGAAGTACTTGAAGTTGAGAAAAACTAACTTACACAAAGCTAAATCAGGAAGCTCTATTAAATGTTAACGAGTTTGTTTTCTAGTGATTTTGACTTACATAGATGCTTGGCAATAATCCTAATCTGAATAGTGAATACATAAAAAAATCAGCATGAGTTTTTAAGTTACATTGCAGATTATGTCACTTAAATCACTTACAACTTTACAATCCAACAAGATTCACGCAGTCATACCTCTCTCTACATAGGTAGCTCGCTATGTATACCCTGAACTTTCTCCCAAAGATGAATATGCAGGAAATATTGGTCCTGTACAAAATAAAGGATTCAATTCATAAGCACTTGCAAGCACATTTAAGTAGATCTGAGAAAAACACTAACCAACAACCTTTAAATGTCTAACAGCAATATAAATTCGTAATGATATACCTTCAGTTTAGAATTGACTCGCATGAGTTGTCCCGCCAGGTTCAAAGTCTCTGAGGATTAATGCATCATGGACGACGACACGCAGCAAACACACCGTCGATAAGACCAATGTTGCGATGCTCCACCAAGTGTTCAAGCGCTAGACCGCCACCAGTAGCTGCTGCTATGATCTAGGATGACGGCGACCGGGTGCTGAATGTGCAGAACATGCATATGTGTAGGCCACGGTTTAAACGATTTGATCACAATAAGCCAACCATGACCGTTCATGAGATAGTGCCTGCTGGTTGGGATTCTCTAATTTGGTGCTCGTTGAGTAACATAGAGCCTAATGAGTAATTAGCTGCGACTAGCTAGCCATTAGCATGTACATACGCTCTACCTACCTGCTGAAATTTGTTGAGGGGGTCGAGCGACTAGCAGGGGTCTGCAGCACCCGCTCGCCCCTCCCTGTCCCTACACATGAAACATAAAGTGACAGACCATGCAGTGTCGTGACTGCCTGTACAAGCCATCACCCACAAAGGTAAATCAGGCAAGTAAGATAGCGTTAATCATTGTCGTAATTATACAAAGAATTACCTTACTGAAACATAGAGGGTAGGAGCAGAGGAGAAGTGTGTAGAACTTACTGAACCATATCAACATCAGAGTAGAGGTAGGCCAGGTGGAGCAGCACCATCAAGACTAATCATCAGCCGCGCGCGTGGAGACTTGGGGACATTGGGTCGAGCGCAGCAGCTGCAGGAATGACCCGTGGTGCCTAGGGTTTCTCGAGGGCTGGCAGAGGTGTGGAGGACGCCCTTGACGATGGCGGATCAAAGGAGAACAATGAGGGGAGATGAGCGGTGAGGCGGTGAAGGGGCGCTGAATCTGCACTGGAATCGGAGGCGTGGCGGCAGCGTTATGGCGAGCTTCGCTTGAGAGAGAGAGAGAGATGAATCTGGGGAGAGAGGTGGAGGGGAGATAAGATTTGGGTTCTTTTTTTTCTGCTTGGTTGCGGGATATTAGGACGGAAGAGGTGGAGGTGGGGACGGGGAGGTTATCCTTCGTGGAGAAGATGGGAGGTTTGTTTAACTCAACAACACATCTTGTCTTTCGTTGCTACATATGTTAGGGTAGGGGTTTTTTGTTGTAGTCGTGCACTTGTTCTCCTTATGGGCAACACGTCGTTTTATTTCTGTTCAGCTTTGCAAGCAAGGCGAAACAAATGGTCCATAGGATAACACTCTTCATGAATTAGTATCTCTGAATATTATGGTTTAATCCTCCCCAAAATCTATCCATAAAATCTTCTTCACTTTCTTCTAAAAATGAGTGCAACATGGTAGTTTGTAAATCATCATAATATTTTGTTACGGTGTCACTACCTTGTTTTAAATGTTCCAGTTTTTTAATCATGCCACAGTATAATAAACATCGGCGAATCTATCTCTCATGACATGTTTTAAATCATCCCAAGTATTAGGTACATAATCGAGGTGTAACAGACAATATTCACTCCACCAAACTAGAGCACAACCAGTGAAAGAACCAACCACAACCGTAACTTTTTACGTTCATCGTAATTATGGGAAGCAAATATATTATTTATGTCTAACTCCCATTCAATATATAAAGCAGGTCTGAAAGCGGCCATTAAATGGTGGTATAGAAACATGAACCTGATCATGTGCATTTGGATGTTTGTGCACCTCTCGTGGCGGTTGTGGTATTTGCATAGGTGGTGGCATGTCTCCTTGATCGACAAAGCCCATGAATTGACTCTGGATCTGTCATGATTAGTAGACGAGAAACAAAATCCAAAATAATGTTCCTATAACTACTAGGATGTGTTGGTAAAAGCGCTCACGATAAAGCAAATATCAATGTCTTACAAGTTCTTACCATGCAGCGGTGATCGGCAACCAGCGGTGTCAAGTAACTCGAATATTGAGTAAGCGATTGCCAAGGGGCGTATGTATACGGTGTAGAAATCTGTGGAGCTGGGTTGGCTATATATGGTAGCAAAAGATTAGCAATAATCAATTCAAAGATGCAATGTTGAATAAGCGCTCACGACAGTCTTGTGCTGGTCCTAGGCTAGACCGGACTAGAGACGCGAGCCTAGAACACTAATGAGGTCACGGCGTAGCACAACTAGCATCAATGAAGGATACTAAGTAGCTCTTGATAGCAAGATATAAGTGAAGATAATGATGAAAAAACAAGCGCCAAGCGGGATATACAACAACTCTCTCTCCAACTTTCCTCTTGAAAAGTTTGAGCCAATTTTCTGATAAATTCTTGCAAAGACTGCTACTAACTCAAGCTTTCCAATGCAAAAAGAATCACTCAATTCTGAGTTGATATGAGGAGTCAAAGAATTCTAAAACTGGCCTGAAAAATTGGAACAAGCTGTGTTCACGAACTTCGGAGGGCAAAAAGACCTATTTAGAAGCCGATTTTGAGGTGTCAAATATTGAACTAGCTTCTGCAACTATTTATATGCGGCTCGTCTCTAGCTTCAATTTGAGTACTCACGGAGCCAAAACGGACTTCGTATGAGGAAGATACACCTGTTTTACTGAACAGTGCGCAAAACAGATTCTAATGCGAATTCAGGTACGAGATTGATTCTAGATAGATCCAATTTTTTTTTCTTCTCTCTTTTTCTCCTCACGCTTTTTTTTCTTTTTCTTCTCTCTCTTTTTCTTTTTTTTCTTTCCTTTTTCTCTCTCTTTTTTTCTCTCTTTTTTTTCTCCCTCTTTCAGGGACAAACTAGATAAGATGCAGATTGGATCAGGCGAAGATGTGAATGACCTCAACTATGATTATGACAATGAATAGCGTGTAGCCCGTGGTGGAAATTAATAGATGAGATGGTGGACAGCGGAAGCGATAATGATGCAGCGGCGGCGTGACTAATGTGAACAGAACTCGAAACTCTAAAGGAACTAGACACTAAGACCAGCAACTGACACGACGATGCAACCGATAATTCAACTATGCAAGCAACGAATAGAAAATTGCAAAGGCTCAGACTGGCTTGGATGGGATGAACTAACCCTAATTTTTTTTGGCTTTTTCGTGGACTATAGGTATGAAGAACAGACTCGATCTAAACTAGAAAAACTGTAAAATCTCACTGAGCAACCTGGCGATACCACTTGATAGGCGGGGTGTCCCGATCTTTCGATGAGATGATAACTATCGATTTGGTGAAGATGACTTTGACGATCCGACTACAAGCGTGCACGACGTTGCGCCTTAGCAATCACTAAACCAACTCCGAGAGGTTATTGACCACGCCGGAGCACAATCAACGACCACGAAGGTCTATTCACGCAAGCAATCGAAGAACAAGCAAGAATATGATAAAAGCAATCTGAATATTGCGAGTATGTATGAAGTATTGATAAAGGTGGGGATCCGTAAGCGGTCTTGGTGCTGGTCATTGGACACAAGCGAAGTACGAAGTTGCAATGGCTAACTTTTAACTAAACAAATCCCCAAAAAAGCTACTAGATGGATCTACTTATATAGGAGCAAGGGGTGGCTGCCAAGGAGGTGGGAGAATGTCCCAAGGCAGCCTAAAACCAACCCTAAGTCGTACAAGGCTCATGGGCCCAAGTGGAGGTGGCGTAACACCTTTGGACATGTAGTTTGACTCGGATTCTCTGACATCAGATTGTTTCGTCCATAACTCTATGCTCCGGACGGATTTTAAGGTGATTCAATTGTGCTGGAAAGAGCATGAAATCTACTTTCCAACAAAAACGAATCACCCAATTCGGAGTTTGTATGAAAAAGTTGTTGGCATTTCGAGTGAGGTATGTCTGTGTAGTCCGAATCTGAATCCAAAACGTGAGACTTGGACTCTATCTTCTCTTGGCCCAAAAGTGACGTGAGAATACTTTTTGAACAGCACCTAAACTTCTCCTTGTCCCTTATCTTCGTATGTGGATTGAACAAATGTCCCATACACCTGCAATTAGACAAAACACAAAAGTATGTGAAGTATTTTTGTTCTGGATAACATAAATATATTATTGAATACTTTGCACTAGAAATCACGTGACAAATATGCATGTATGCAATATTTTTGGTCTTATCCAAGGTAGTCATGTCCTCATCACATTCCCTCGCCCCTCTGACGAGTCCATGAGCTCCGCCTCGACGTCCTCGACCTCCTCGCTCCGCCATTCGACGTCGGGCGCGCCCCTCTGCCCTCACCGAGCTCGTGCCCGACCACCGTCGCCGGAGATCCCCTGCTCGACGCCCCGAGTGCCTCAGGCCCTCCCTGAGCTCGCCATCCACTCCAAGAAGATCGCCGTGAGCTGCTGCCCATCCTCCCCTCTCTGTTCTCTTCTCTGTGCACCGTAGCCGCTTGCTTGCGATCGATCGACCGCCGCCCAGGCTCGTTCAAGCGAGCTCGGCCTCTAGCAGCTGCTTGCTTGCTGCGCTAGATCTTGGGCGACCGGCTCCCGTGGGTGCTCTCCGCCGCTCATTTGGGCGCCGGGAGAGCGAACCCGAGCCCCTCCGCCGCACCTATCGTCGCCGGCGTCGAGCCGCCGGCGAGTTAGCCTCAGTTGACCAGGGGGTTGACCTCCCCCTGGTCCATGACATGCGGGCCCCGCCCGGCTAACTAATCTAGTTTAGGTTTAAACTAAATTAGCTTAACCTAGGTTAGTGCTAATTAAACTAGGTTAGTTTAGTTAGTCACTAACATGCAGGACCCACGCGTCAGGTTTGACCTGGACCGGGTCTGTTGACCTGCTGAGGTCAGCATGACGCAATGCTGACGCAGTAAATGATTTTCTGGATTTAAAATAAATCAGGAATTCCAGAAAATATCCAAAACCTCTAAAAATCATAGAAATTCAACCGTAACTCCAAATGAAATAATTTATATATGAAAAATGATCAGAAAAATCCAATCTATCCATCTGTACCATTTTCATGCATGTTAGAACAACTTATAGCTGCTTTTAGGACAAATCATATGAATGGCATTTAAATAATCACATGTGGAGTTTGAATTTGAACCTAGGGTTCAAACCAACTCCATTTAACTTGCTGATAGTTGCATTAGCTCAAATCACAGCATATTGCCATGTCATGATCATGCATCATATTGTGCATTGCATTGATTGTGTTCTTCCTTTTTTGCCGGTGTTTGTCCCCTCTCGATAGACGTGGTTCCGACGATGAGTTCGATGACACCAATGAAGAACTATATTATCTTGAAGTGCCGGGCAAGCAAAACCCCTTGTTCATTCGATACAATCCCACTCTCTCGCTCCTGCTCTCTTTTTCTGCATTAGGACAACAGCGATTCAAGCTGTTACATCTTTGCGGTAGATGAACCCTTTTCCTCTGCATGACTGTCATTGCCACGATAAATAGATGAAACCCACTAGCATGAGTAGGAGTTGTTTGAGCCACGATGTGCCTACTCATTTATGCTTATTGTCATATGCTGCTATTGCTTAGAGTTGAGTCGGTCGATTCATCGGGGATGAATCGGAGGTGTGTGAACATGTCCTCTTGTTGAGAGCTAAGTGTGTGAACACGATTTGGTAAAGGTAGCGGTGAGAGGCCATGTAGGAGTACATGGTGGGTTGTCTCATTGAAGCCGTACTCGAGAACTGAGTTACGTGTTTGTGATCGATGAACAGTTACTACCACACATTGGGCTTCGGGCGCTCCAAGCTCTCTCGACTTATTAATCAACCTGATCTCTGTCCGGGAGTTGCAACTAGTTTACGGTGTTTGTAGGTAGTGTTACTAGTCTACCAAGTGGCACCGATGCAGTGGGCTTGGGACGAGACTAAACCTGATGGCCGGTGTACCAAGTGGCACGGTTGGTGGACTTAGGAACCCTGCACACATCGTTTGGGGCCGTGGCGACACCGACCGGATCTCCTTGCGGATGGAACCCGAATAGGTGATAAACCTGGACGAGAGACATGTGTGGGTTAGTCGGTCGTGGCCGACACCCTCGCCAGGCTTCCGCTTGAAGGTTGCCGAGATACATGACGTGTACATGGTGGTAAGTGGCGAGAGCGTGTGTGAAGAAGTACACCCCTGCAGGGTTAATATGATCTATTTGAATAGCCGTGTCCGTGGTAAAGGACTTCTGGGTTGCCTGTACAGTTCAAAGACAAGTGAAAGTGGATACTCTAAAATGCGCAAGATAAGCGTGAGTGCTATGGATGGTGTTCTCATAGGGAGACGGGAGCGGATCCATAGTGGTGTATTGACATGGTGAATATGTGGACTTGTGTGCGCCACCTCAAAGAGTTACATGGCAGTCGTAGTTCAGGATAGCCACCGAGTCAAAGCTGGCTTGCTGCAGTTAAACCCCACCACCCCTTCGTTGATAATGATGCATATGTAGTTAGTTCTGATGTAAGTCTTCTTTGGGTACATTTGTACTCACGTTTTCCTATTCTATGTTTTACTAGAGACTTGTCTCACTAGTAATTTCAGCGTGGACTTGATGTTTAGCTTGTTACCTCAGCTACGATCTTGTGCCCTCGGCGAGATCTAGTAGATAGTCGAGGCTTCTCGGCCTTTTTCATTTGTAGATGTCGTACTCGGACATGTTGAGCTTCGCTTGTGCTTTGACTTGTATGCTCGAATGTTGGGTCATGACCCATGTTTGTAATATCTCGCTCCTCGGGCCTATTGAATAAAATACTTGAGTTGTAGAGTCATGTTGTGATGCCATGTTGTATTTGCACATATCGAGCATATTGTGTGTATGTTATTGAAATGCTTGGTATGTGTGGGATCGACTATCTAGTTGTTTATCCTTAGTAGCCTCTCGATGAGGACATCAATACCATTGTTACACCCACAGCCCCTCTTGTTACATATCTGGGACCAATTAGTAGAGCTCGCATGCGCCAATTAAATTACCGAGCACTTTCATTTCTTGGTAATGATTCTAATGTTCATGAGAATATGATCTTGCCTAAATTGGATACATTTGTTTTGCTTACAAATGAAGGTACTAGCTTGGAGAAGGATGAACATTGGAGCAAGAACACGCATGGAGTTGATGGCATGCGCAAGGGGATCAAACGGAGTTACAAGTGATGATTTCGGGACTTTCAAGCCACCATAAGGAGTGCATGAAGCCTTGGACGAAATATACAAGATGCCACTTCATAATATTAGTCCATAGGCTATTTTAGGTCTTCGTCACCTTATTATTGGGCAGGCCCATGTAATTTCAAAATACTTAAGTATAGGCTATTTTTAGAGTCCGTATGTGTGGGGAAACAAGAGGTAGGGTTGGTTTCGGACCCCACCCTCAAGGGCCACGAAATTCCCTCCTTTACCCCCATATATACAGCCCTTAGGGCGTCGTTTAGACTTTGGGTTTTGTTTAGATTAAAAGTTCGCCATAGCTGCAACTTCGCGTACTTCGTTTGTGTTCAACGACCAGACAAAGGCGTCAGAGAACCCCACCTTGATCAATAAAGCATTCATCTTATATTCGCAATATCCAGTTGCAATCTCGGTTTCTTGCTTGTTCTTCGTTTGCTCGCGAGAAGCAGACCCTCGTGGTCGAGTTGATCGTGCTCGGCGTGGTCAATAACCTCTCGAGTTGGTTTAGCGATTGCTAAGCGCGATGTCCTCGCCTTCGTAGTCGGATCGTCAAAGTCGACTTCCACCAAAGCGAAATCCACCATCTCATCGAAGGCGGGACACCTCCTCCTCTATCAAGTGGTATCAGATTTCCAGGTTGCTCGGTGAGATTTCTGAGTTTTCATAGTTTAGATCGAGTGCATTCTTCATACCTATAGTCCACGAAAAAGCCAAAAAATAGGGTTAGTTCATCCCATCCGAACCAATCGAGCCTTTGCATAATCTTTTACGTATTTGCTTTGTTGAATTTGCGGTTGCATCGTCGTGTCAAGTTCTTTGGTCTTAGCGTCTAGTCTTTTAGACTTTCGAGTTACATTCACGAGGTTGTCCGTCGCCGCTGCCATATACCACCACCACATATTCACCGCCAATCTGAATCCATATCGCCACCACATATCCGCCGCCATCACGCCCATCCGAGTCCACCGCAACATATATCCGCCACCGGTCCGAGTTCCACAGATTCATCTCCGCCACCAGTCCGAGTTCCACAGATTCATCTCCGCCACCGGTCAAGGTTCCACAGATTCATCTCCGCCACCGGTCCTAGTCCGAGTCCGATAATTGTTGCATTGTTTTCGATTTCCAGATCACGCGATACTCCGAGTCGTGATAGCGGAGGACTCCCCAACTTCCGAGCCATCCGCAGAAGAAAAATAGTTCCAGTTTCAAAAAAATAGTCTGGAAAATTCTGGCTAGGCTGTTTTTAGACCATTTGTAGACTTTTTCAAAAAAAATTTGTTGCGGAGCAAAAAAAAAGGAAAAAAAGAGGAAAAAAATTCAGAGTGTGCTCCTCCATTGTTTACGTGCCGCGCCGTGATTTTGTTGGTGTTCTAGGCTCGCGTCTCTAGCACAGTCTAGCCTAGGAACATCACAGTACCGTCGTTGAGCGTTTATTCAACTTTGCATCTCTGAATTGATTATTGCTGACCCTTTTTTGCTACCATATTATAAGCCTTCCCAGCTCCACATACATCTCGTCGTGCGTTGGACTCTCCACAGTAATCACTCTATCCAAGCTTTGAGAGTTTTGACTACAGCGGTTGCCGATCACCCTTCTTCTTTGGGTAAGAATTGGTAAGAATTTGAGATTTGCTTGACGGGTTTGTGATACACCACCACCACTTCTTAGTACTCTGTAGGATCATATTCTTACGTGTTTCTATTTGCTGCTAACCATGGTAGGATCACAAGCCAATGAGACTGGTTGGGAGAACTGACGAACAAACAGCTACATGATAAATTTGATAAATGATGAGTGGTCGGTGCAAGATGTGCTAAACAGATTTGACGAGGCCATCGAGAAGATAGATGGCATTGAGAAAGCGTTTGAAACAAAGCTTGATAGCAAGTTTGATGAATTGCTCGTAGCGTTTTCCACAACCACCGCCGGCTGCACCTATCGCACCTCTGCAAGCGATAACAACTCGCCCCTTCGAATCGGTATGGGCCGAGCTCGGCGTGTTCCTATTGCGCCAGGACAAAATTCTGGTGCAGCTGCTCTTCTGTTGGTGTTTCTTTGGCTCCTGCTCTGCTGCTGCTGGTACCGAGGAGGATGATTATGTGGGAGATTACGAGGATGAGGTTGATCAATATTAGAACTACGTGCAACCACCAGCACCACAACCACCAGGTCGTCCACATGCAAATAATGGCAATGTTAGGGCTCCCCCTCAGGTACGAGATCATGACCATCTCCCTAAACTGAAATTGAGTATTCCACCATTTGAGGGTAGATATGTTCCTGATATATATCTTACTTGGGAGTTAGAAATTGAACAACGATTTACATGTTAACAATATCCTGAGGAGAGGCGTGTTCCTGCTTTGTTTGTCTTTGTCACTAGCTTTGCATGTGTTTGGTGGTGCGAACATTGTAGATTATATCTGTTCAGCTACTTGGGCTGCTTTGAAAACTGCTATGCGTACTCGTTGGGTTCCACCATATTATCAACGTGAATTACTTCAAAAATTGCAGCGCTTAAGACAAGGAAAAATTCTGTAGAAGAATATTATCGGGAATTACAAACTGGCTTGATTAGATGTGGTATTGTTGAGGAGAATGAAGCTATGCTTGCACGTTTTACGGGTGGATTAAATAGAGATATTCAGACCATTCTAGACTATAAGGATTATAATAATATCACTCGTTTATTCCATCTTGCTTGTAAGCGAGCGTGAAGTTGAGGATCGGCGGGCATTGGCGCGCACTAACTTTTCTGCAGTCGACCTTCATCATGGACACCACGTGCATCATCTACTTCCTTTGCACCATCACCTCCTTGGTGCCACCTCCAACCGTGATACAAAGCGAGCACAACCACCACTATCGCCAAGAGCACACTGCCGGGCCTGCCAGAGCTCTTCTTCTTCCATGGCGTCAGCAGGGCACACAAGTGATATTATTTGTCGTCGTTGTAAGGCAAGAGGAAATTTTGAGAGAGAATGCAAATCTCAGCGTGTGATGATTGGTGCTTGCGATGGTGGGTATGAGTCCGCTAGTGACTATGACGAGGAGACTTTGGCTCTTATTACACATGAGGAACACGGTGGAGATGATTACGATCATGAGACACAATACATGGCTTTGAAGATCTTGTGGTATGAATGTTTAGTTACTCAACGTGTTTTGAGTGTGCGAGTTACACAAGCTGAGCAAAATCGGAGGCATAATTTGTTTCATACAAAGGGAGTTGTGAAGGAGCGTTCTATTCACGTCATCATAGATGGAGGAGCTGCAACAACAGCTAGCATGGAGATGGTGGAAGCTATCTCTCACCACAAGACCACATCCACATCCTTACTACATCCAATGGTTCAACAACAGCGGCAAGGTTAGGGTAACACGTCTTGTTAGTGTGCATTTTAGTATCTCTACATATGTTGATTATGTTGATTGTGATGTGGTACCTATGCAAGCATGTTCCTTATTACTTGGTAGACCATGGCAATTTGATAAAAATTCTGTACACCATGGTAGAAACAATCAGTATACTCTTGTTCATAAGGATAAAAATATTACTTTGCTTCCTATGACTCATGAGTCCATTTTGAAAGATGATATTAATAGAGCTAATAAAGCAAAACAGGAGAAAAATAAGAGTGAAAATCAGATTGTGGCAAAAGAATTTGAGCAACACATGAAGCCTAATAATAAACCATCTCTGTTGCTACGAAATTAAATTGGAAAGTGCATGTTTACTTGCCACCAAATCTGATATTGATGAGCTAGATTTTAGCAAATCTATTTGCTATGCTTTTGTGTGCAAAGAGGCATTATTTTCATTCGAGGGCGTGCCTTCCTCTTTGCCCCTACTTGTCACTAACATTTTGCAAGAGTTATTTGGCGTCTTTCCACAAGGCGTGCCACGGGATTACCACCTATTCGAGGATTGAGCATCAAATTGACTTAATTCCTGTGCATCATTACCCAACCGTGAACCATACCGTACCAATCCGGAGGAGGCGAAGGAGATTATCGTCAAATCAGGAGCTGCTCAACAAAGGTTATATCGCGAATCCCTTAGTCCTTGTGCTGTTCCTATTATTCTAGTGCGAAAAAGGATGGTACGTCATGTATGTGTGTTGATTGTAGAGGCATTAATAATATTACTATTAGTTATCGTCACCCTATTCCTAGGCTAGATGATATGCTTGATGAATTGAGTGGCTCTACAATATTCTCCAAAGTTGATTTGCGTAGTGGATACCATCAAATTCGTATGAAATTGGGAGATGAATGGAAAACAGCATTTAAAACTAAGTTTGGATTATATGAGTGGTTAGTCATGCCTTTTGGGTTAACTAATGCACCTAGTACTTTCATGAGATTAATGAGCGAAGTTTTACGTGCTTTCATTGGATGATTTGTGGTAGTCTATTTTGATGATATCTTGATTTATAGCAAATCCTTGGAAAAACATTTGGAACACTTAGGACATCAATACCATTGTTACACCCACAGCCCCTCTTGTTACATATCTGGGACCAATTACTAGAGCTCATGCGCCAATTAAATTACGGTACTTTCGTTTCTTGGTAATGATTCTAATGTTCATGAGAATATGATCTTGCCTAAATTGGATACATTTGTTTTGCTTACACTTGGAGTTAAGAGTCCTTCTCATCACGACTTCGGAGTATCGCGTGACACGGAAATCGAGAACAATGCAACAATTCTTGGACTCGGACTAGGACTGGTGGCGGACATGAATCTGGTGGAACTTCGGACTGGTGGCGGAGATGAATCTGGTGGAACTTCGGATGGTGGCGGATATATGTTGCGGTGGACTCGGATGGGCGTGATGGCGGCGGATATGTGGTGGCGTATATGGATTGGATTGGCGGCGAATATGTGGTGGTGGTATATGGGCGGCGGCGTGACAACTTTGTGAGCAGAACTCGAAACTCTAAAAGACTAGGCGCTAAGACCAGCAACTTGACACGATGATGCAACCGCAAATTCAACAAAGCAAATCTGAGAAAAGATTATGCAAAGGCTCAGATTGGTTCGGATGGGATGAACTAACCCTAAATTTTTTTGGCTTTTCGTGGACTATAGGTATGAAGAACAGACTCGATCTAAACTATGAAAAACTGTAAAATCTCACGAGCAACACGGAAATCGATACCACTTGATAGGCGAGGTGTCCGTCTTTCGATGAGATGGTGGCTATCGTTTTGGATGAAGTCGACTTTGGCGATCCGACTCTGACGCGTGCGAGGGCGTCGCGCCTTAGCAATCGGTAAACCAACTCCGAGAGGTTATTGACCACACGAACACGATCAACGACCACGAAGGTCATTTCCTGCGAGCAAGCGAAGAACAAGCAAGAAACTAAGATTGCAATCTGGATATTGCGAATATAAGAGAAAGCTTTATTGATCAAGGTGGGGTTACTGTGGCGCCTTTATGCAGTCGTGGAACACAAGCGAAATCTGTGAAGTTCCAGCTATGGCGAACTTTTAATCTAAACAAAACCCAGTCTAAGCGGTGCCCTAAGGGCTGTATATATGGAGGAAGAGGGGTGAATTTCGTGGCCCTTGGTGGAGGGTCAAAACTAACCCTATCTCTTGTTTCCCACACATACGGACTCTAAAATAGCCTATACTAATGTATTTCGAAATTACATGGGCCTGGCCCAATAATAAGGTGACGCAGCACCTAGAATAGCCTCTGGACGAAATTTATGAAGTGGCATCTTGTATATTTCGTCCAAGGCTTCATGCACTCATTATGGTGGCTTCAAAGTCTGAAATCATCACTTGTAACTCCATTCTTGTCCCCCTTAGCATGCCCTCATCTCCATGCTTGTTCTTGCTCCAATGTTCATCCTTCTCCAAGCTAGGCCCTTCATTTGTAAGCAAAACAAATGTATCCAATTTAAGCAGCATCATATTCTCATGAACATTAGAATCATTACCAAGAAAGCGAAAGTACACAGTAATTTAGTTGGCGTCTGTGAGCTCTAGTAATTGGTCCGGTATGTATAGCGGCGGGGGCTGTGGGTGTAACAATGGTATTGATGTCCTCATCAAGAGGAGGTCTTGATGATATCCTAGATGGATCTTCCCTAAAGAGGGTCTTGTATCCATGAGGATCTTCTCCTAGATGGAGGTCTTGGCCTCCAATGGAGTAGTGGTCTCTCTCTCTCAAGAGTAGAGATAGGTAGGAGCAAAGCTCACCTAAGAATATGCTATCACTTTGCTAACCCTAGAAAGGAGGTGGAGGAGGTCTATTTATAGCCCAAGGGGCGAAGGGGTAAGTGAGGCGAAGGGGGTACAGGCTTGGCCCAAGTCACGCCTGTGGTGAAGTCCGGATGATCCGGATGGTGGCGGATGATCCGGGTGTCGAAGTCCGGATGATCCGGGCGGCCGTCCGGATGATCCGGCCGTCGGGCGACTTCTTTGTCTTGGGCGATTGTCCGGATGATCCGGAGGGACCGGATGATCCGGCTGAGCCGGATGATCCGGACGGCGGTCGGACGTCCGCCTAGCTCCTGCGGCCGCTCGTCTTCTTCTCCTTTCTTCCGTCTTCTCTTCCGCGCTTCCCTCGCAGATGGTGTAGTCGTTCCTTGGCGCTTGCACTCCTCCTTGACATCCGTGAAGCTCCGACAATACCTATGCATGCACACGTAAGGAGTGTCAAGTAGTATACCATCCTCGAGAGTGTCAAGTGAGCACATGTAAAGGAGATGATTCACCTTTGTGTATGTAAAGTAGATGTCGCACGTGTCACTTGCCAAATGGGCTCTTGACGTGGTGATGTCCGTAGGATGCTCCGCATCATCCCCTCCCCCTTGGTAAAGATCCGACCTCAGATCGAATTCCAAATCACCATGGGAAAGACATGATGTCGTCGTCTAGAAGTGGACGATCACCAAGCATTCGTCATCTTGTAGTTCCAAATGGGGACTCTCCAATGTCGCACCGTCTTGTAATTCCTTCAAAAGTAGCAAAGATAACAAGCACTTGGAAAAACAAATGTGGTTGTCATAAGAGAAAAACCAAGCATTCAAGAGGTGATTCACCCAACAAGTGTTGTCATCAAGCATAGCATATGGTTTGACAAAGAAGTGTGGCATGACATTTGAGCATATAAATTGAGCACAAGTAAAGATATCATGGGGACAAGCATGTAAATGTGAGGTAGAGATGCAAATATGTGTGACAAGAGTATAAGCATCCACCTCAAGTTCATAGCAAACATGGGCAAAGCGCTCAATGAAAGGTCTATGGTAGGCATAGGAATCATTCACAACACCAAATAAGATAAGATGTCTAAACACATGGGTGAATGTAAGACAATCGAAACATAATGTGCATAGGGTGTAGTGAATATAGGGTGGCCCTCAACACAATAGAAAGAGCAATTGTTCATCATGTGTGAGGCAATCAAGTCAAGCATGTGACAAGCAAAGGGACATGACATATCGAAGAAATGATATTGGTGCAACCAACCATATGATAGTAGCAAGTAGTCCAAGAATTGGATGCAACACACAAGGCATATATATCATGATGCATGGGAATGTGATAATGGCAAGTCAAAGCAAGATCTATCATGTGAGAGGCATGAGCATGTATGTCATCAACCCAAGAAAGCTAGTGGAACATGGGTGATGCAACATAGGAAGCAATCAAAGCAATCAATTCAAGCAAGCTAGTAGTGCGAAGATGCAACATACTAGAGGAAACCATGGCAATCATGTCATTGGTGCAAATAGTGGGCATGAACAATTCACATGTCATAGCACAAGCATGAAAGCAAGATATGAGGACATTAGCATGGGGCACATGATAAACATGGCAATAGCAACAAGGATCTCTACCAAGCATGCAAATACACATAGAAGTAGCATAATGATGAAACATGGGTAGATGCAAGCAAGGGTCACAATTGCATGGCAAAGGCATAGAAGCAAGCATAGCATGCAAAGTGAACACGGTAAAATGAGCATAATGTGAGAAGTGGTAAATGTCCTATAGCCGTGTGAGAGCCAAGTAGAGGAGTTGCGCGTAGTCCTTGCGTGAAGGGAACGGTGGTATGGATAGTCCACGGGATCCCGAATCGTCATTGCTCTCAAGAGCTCGTTTTGTCAACTCGCGGGATTGGGAAGTTGACAAGTATGCATGGGTACCTACACAAAAGAGACACAAACGAAAGAAATTGTGTGTGTGGTAAATGTACACATCATCCATCATGATGTGTATGTGCACGTGTGAGTTAGCACAAGATAGGCATCGCTCAAAGAAATTTGATGCATGGTATAGGAACATGTCATCCATCATGAAAGAATAGTTATTATGTATGACACGATGGGGACAAAAATTGAGCAAACAAGTATATGGCACATCAAAAGCATGTTTATTCATGGGGAGCATATGGTGCACACAAGTATTGGGGTGATGCAATGAATGGGATGGATCAAATTCTCCTAACACGTATGAGGAAACTATGGGGGTCTCCTCATGAGCAATATCGGAAACATCATATGGAGAAAATGGACAACATCCAAAACAATGCATATCCAAAGCTAGGTGGTCATGGCAAGGCATATGAGATAAATGATGCAAAGGGAGCATATCAATATCATCACAAGAGAAACAAATGCCAATAACCCTGGGCTTGTCATCTATGCCATATGTGCAAATTGGGTTTATTTTAATGGCATATGCATAGTCACTATGAAGAGATTGCAAATAAGACATATGGTTGATCTCATGCATAGCATATGACAAGTCAAGTGGATTATCAAACATGATGTGACCTAAAGAATTGTCACAAGAAATCCTATGTAACATGTCATCATAACTACTAGACTCCACAAGAGAATCATCATACTCATCATAAATGGGCAAATCATCGCATGGGAAATCATACTAGCATGAAGCATGGCAATAGGTGGATCAACATCATGCAAGCAATCGATGTCAAGAATGTCCACTAGTGGGACTAGAGCATCACCTTCACCTATGTTACCTTTGTCATTCCACTCAAGTGGTGTAGGTGAGGTGGGAAAGACCAAATGGTGGTCATCATCATCATATTGATGGAACCATGTGGGCGGTGCATCATATTCCACCATGGCCATCGTCTTGTCCAAAGGGAGGACGAAGTCGTCGAGGATCGGCGCATCATCATCAATGGGACCTAGCACCAAACGAGAAGACACAATAGAGGTAGAGGTCAAGTTGTTAGAAATGCAAATGGCCCCATGAGACCTATCAACTATCTCACTCTCTCTATGTGGTGGTTCACTCACTCCCTCAAAATAGGTGCACTCAAACTCACGTATGGTGGAGTCACTCATCTCACTCGAGTGGTGGGCGTTGTGGCTCCCCTCACATGGGAATTGTGGCAACTCATCATATATGGGGCTAGTGGTGAAGTCACTCTCACTCTCAATATGGTGGCACAAGTCACTCAAGTCATCATACGTCGCCGTGGTCGAAGGGAAGATCCCATGCTCAACCATCTCGTAAGTAAATGCGCCATTGATGAAGGCCGAAGATGGCACATCATCACTCTCCTCCATGACCGAAGGAAAAATCCCATGCTCGATCATCTCGTCACCGTCGCCGTAGATGAAGGCCGAAGATGGCACATCATCACTCTCGCCTCCAAAGATGGAAGCATCATCCTTGCTCGCCACCTTGTCGCTCGCCTCCAAAGCTTGGTCCTTGAAGGTCTCCATAGTCGAACTCGTCGCCGCACCGTCTTGAAAAAGAGTCGAAGTAGACTCAGCATCATCAATGCCACAAAGAGGGATGGCGGTGAAGTCGCACTTGGGAGCATCGTCTTGGAGCTTGTCGGCCTTGGACATCATGGTGGTACTAGCCTCATGCTTGTCGTAGAGCTTGGTGCTTGCATGAAGTGTGCTTGGGGTGGAGAAGCCTTGGCCTTCATGAGTTCTTGTTCGCCTTGAGAGCACCAATGTAGTAGTCGTCGATGGACTTGTAGTTCTCGATGAAGATGGTCTTGGAGATGTCGTTGTGCAATCCCATCATGAAGTGGAACTTCATCGAAATGGGAATTAAATCCACGCCGGCTCGTCATAAAGCAATCATCATCTCCTTGAAGTACTCGTCGATGGACTTGGATCCTTGGGTGGTGTTCTCCAATTGGCGTCGAAGTTGTTCCGTGTATGTTGGAGGCACAAACTCTCGCCGTAAAGCTCTCTTCGTCTTGGGCCAACTCATCCCGTAGCTCTCCGAAGGTGTGTGAAGCCACCAAGACGAGGCGTAGTCGTGGAAGTTTCTTGTGGCGCACTTCACTTGATCTTCGGGACGAACTTGATGTAGCTTGAGGTAGTCATCCATCAAACGCTCCCACTCGAGGTACTCCTCGGGTTCTTGAGTCCCATAAAAAGGAATCTTGTGGTCGGTGTAGAGGTCGTAGTAGCTCGTGGAAGTCGCGGACTTGAGCTTGGGTAGCTTCTCTTGCGTGTAGTCTTGATGTTCTTGTTGGCGAAGATGCCGTATGTCCGTAGGCGAAGATGCCTTGAAGTCGCTTGGCGAAGATGCCAAGGGAGATGGTGAAGTCGTTGAGCGGTTGTTGGTGTAGAGCTCTTGGCCTTCACGTTCTTGTTGGTGATGGTGTCGATGCCGTTGTGATCTTGCCGGAGATGGTAGCATGGAAGTCTTTGCACTTGAGCGTCTTCTCGAAGATGAGGAAGATCGCTTGTAGGACTTGATCAGGGCTTTGATCTCCTCCATGCGCTTGTCCATCTTGGCGTCGTAGTTGTTGTTCATGGCATCGAACTCGTCGTTGTTGTTGTAGACCGAAAGTGAAATGCCTTGCCTATCCATCACAAGACTCGAGTAGAGGTGAGTAGGAAATGAGATAAACAATACCAAGTTACCTTTTCCCAAAGTTGAGGATGTATCTCGTTTCACTCAATGTGAGATGAAAGAATAGTGTAATTGGTACGGACTTGTTCACTCCACCTACAAGTAAAAGCTTATGGTAGAGCTCGGTGAGGATAGTGGCACAAAAATTTGATGCAAAATGTTAGCAAGAGTCAATAATGTTGAAAAAGATTCACAAATTCGCAAGTGAAACAAGCGGACCAATAGCAAATGGTACGGAAACACACACGGATAGATAAATGGGGTCGTGCAACCAAGGAATGAGCACAAAATGTGGAGTCCACGGAAAATGCTCGTGTTGCACAACTCAAGAGAGGCAGCTATACGATTGCTCAATAGGTGGAGTGCGACACTTGTGCACAACCTATAGATCGAAATGGATAAACTTCTATCCCAAGTATGCTATGTATGTATGGTTCGGTGTTTCTCTCAAGCATGATATCATATGATGTAGATTTTGGTATGGCTCTTATTACTTAATGGGGTATGATGCTATGGCACTTGCTCACAAGCTCTTTGCTCTCTTTTTGCTTAAAAGCTTTTCTCTTTTTTTCTCTATGGCCAATTTGCACAATGCACAAACCAAGATAGCAATTGTGTATATCGGGAACAAACTTGAGGCACAATGGATGATATGATACCAAGATGATATGTTATGTGTGCAATGGATGGTGTAGACCACTAATGTGCACAAATAGCGTTCCGGCAATACTCAATGGCTAGTCTCGATAGGCAAATAGCATAAAATGGGCTGAGGGTTAACAATGCAATTGCAAGGGAATATACAATGGTGTCGTCGAGGTTACCGTCGCTGCGATGATGAGTGGCGGTGTTCTTGGTGTAGATACCAAGATGATGGAGACTCGTCCTAAGTGGCGAAACACCTTAGGAAGCGGAAAAACCGCAAACTCAAAATCTCACGTGACAAATGTTAAATGGTGGTATCGGAAGCGGTGGTGGTTTGCACTAGGCAATGCGGAAGTGGAATGATGGGCTATACGAGTCGGAGTTGAAGTTGCCGTCCTAAGTAGCGAAACACCTTAGGAGACACAAGCCACAACTCAAACAAGCTCAAACAACAATTGGGTTAAGTTTGGGTGGCTGAAGTGTATGGTGGGCACGTCTATGCGGAAGTGGTGGTGGTGGTTGATGAAGAAGCAATTGTCCCTAAGTAGCCGAAACACCTTAGGAGACTCTAGTCACAACTCAAACAACCACATATGTAATGGGGAACAAAATGGGTTAGGTTGCGGAAGTCGGTGGTGGTAATGCGGATGATATGGTGGAAGCCTGATGTAGGGTGGAACCCTAATTCGTCGATCTTTCACGTTTGGAGGGGATCCTACGGAGGAACACGAAAGCAGCGGAAGAAACGAGGAAATCATGGGGAAGAGCGAGAGAGACACTCAACCGACAAGAGATCAATCACACAAGGTCTAGATCATGAAGCACGAGTGATACATGGTCCAAAATCAACAAAGGAAAGATACAAAGGTAGCGGTTCTTCTCGAGAGGAGGTCTTGAATCCACGAGGGATCTTCCCATAAAGGGGTCTTGTTTCGAGAGGATCTTCTCCGAAGAGGCGCGGTCTCTCACGAGGAGGAGATCCGATAGATGGCGAAGCTCTATCGTAACAGGCTAAATCAACGCTAAGTCTCAAAGTGAGGAGATGGGGTCCTATATATAGAGTTGGAGGCGAAGGGTACATGGGCTCGAGGCCAAGTCCGTCAGCGCCTGGTGAAGTCCGGATGATCCGGATGGTGGCGGATGATCCGGGTGTCGAAGTCCGGATGATCCAGGCGACCGTCCGGATGATCCGGCTTCGTCGAGCAACTTCTGTTGTCTTGAGACACGATAGCGGATCGTCCGGGTGGTCGTCCGGATCATCCGGACTCGGTCCGGATCGTCCATTGGGTGTCGGATGATCCGGGCAAGTCGGTCTTGCTCCATTCTTCTTCTTCCTTCTCCTCTTCCATGCTTGGCCTTGGTCAGTGGATTCTCCATGGTCATCTTGGTTGTACTGAGTGTATGCAAGGTCCACGCATGAGGTAGCGATCGTGTCTCATATGCCAAAAGTGGCGGTTGAAGAGGTGAATTCACCTTGTGTCCAATGGCGCATAGTCGAGGTCTCATCTTATGTACCCTTGGGGCCGGAGAGTAGTCGGAGTGTACATGGGGATGAGCGTGGGATGCTCGCATCATATCCCCCTTGGGAAAGATCCGACCTCGGATCGTGATCCTCATCACCATGGAAGCGATTGTCGTGAAGCGGACTTGTAGTTGGACGAAGTTGAAGACATGGCGCAATCCAAGTAGTCAAGGTGTCATGGGAGGATAGACATGCAAAAAGAGCAAACACAAGCATCACATGGAAATACAATGGTTAGCGCACACAAAGTGTCCATCAATTAAGCGTGAGTCCGTGCTTAGGGATAGTGCATGACAAAGCGCATGAAGCTTATCAAGATGATATAGGATGATATGCAAAGAATTCATGGGATAATTAGCATGGTGCACAAAGCGACAAATTCTACCATTGTGCAAAATGATGTCATAATGGGATGGTGCATCAAAAGCATGAACATGGCAATGGATGCTCAATATGTATATGTTATCATGCAATTGATTGTGGGCAATATGATAATGATATATGAATATGCCATCAAGGAAGATCACAACAAATTTGCCAAGGAAATGCACAAGCTCATATATCATGGATGACATGGAAATAGATGCAACAAGACAAGCACAATGTGAGTCAATCCATGCATGGGGTGCAAACTTGTGGTGAGTATGATATGTCCATCGAGCATGACATGTATGAGCACAATCAACAAATATGGAGGTGTTGGTGTACCAAAGTTCGATGTCTAGGCATGAGTGGAGTTCCGAAGGTGCATCCAAAAAGTGCGAGCGCTCCTCAATGTGTAGGTCCATAGAGCCAATCTCCAATGTTGCTCCTCCATCCAATAGATGTAACATGTAGACAACAAGAAGGAAACAATGATGAAAGAGTGACCCATCCAATATGCGTATTTGAGGATGGCTCAAAGAGAAGGAGGTCACCTTTAGGAGTTTCTCAAGGATGATGGAGTCGCACATCTTGTATGCCTTCACATAACCAATATGTCTCGTGGTGGTCCCGCCTTGTAAATCCTTCAAAATGAAAGAACATGACAAACACTTGGAAAAACAAATGAGGGTAGCAAAATTGCAAAACCGATCATTCGTGTGGTAAGATACCCAACAAGTGTATGTATCATGCTCATCATAAGAAATGACAAGGGAGTATTGCATAGTATGGAGGCATATGATGCGAGAACAACCAAATGCAATAGGCTCGATCAAACAAACATGCATCACAAGTAAGGTGTCAAAGTCTCTACGATCAATAAGCATAGCATGGTTGCACTCAATACAAGTGGATATGAAAGAGGCAACTAATAGACACAAGAGACAATGATCAAAATATATCATGTGAGAGGCATGAGCATATATGTCATCAACCCAAGAAAGCAAGTAATAGTGGAACATGGGTGATGCAACATAGCATAGCATGGTTGCACTCAATACAAGTGGATATGAAAGAGGCAACTAATAGACACAAGAGACAATGATCAAAATATATCATGTGAGAGGCATGAGCATATATGTCATCAACCCAAGAAAGCAAGTAATAGTGGAACATGGGTGATGCAACATAGCAAGCAATCATAGCAATCAAGCTAAGCAAGCTAGTAGTGCGAAGATGCAACATACTAGGAGGAATCATGGCAAGCATGTCATGTGTGCAAATAGTGGGCATGAATAATTCACATGTCATAGCACAAGCATGAAAGCAAGATATGAGTAAAATGTCATCAATGTATTGGCGAGAGACCATATGGAAATAGCAATGGGGCATCATGACTCTCCCAACACAACAAGCATCAATAGCATGGGGCACATGATAAACATGGCAATAGCAAGAAGGATCTCCACCAAGCATGCAAATACACATAGTGATATCATAATGGTGAATCATGGGTAGATGCAAGCAATGGTCACAATTGCATGGCAAAGTCATAGGAGCAAGCATAACATGCAAAGTGAACACAATAGTATGGGTATAAGGTGACAAGTGGTAAATAGCCCATAGCAGTATGAGAGCCAAGTAAAAGAGATCTGGCGTAGTCGATCTTGTGAAGAAGAACGACAGTAAGCATAGTCCACGGGATCCCAAAGCATCGTTGCTCTCAAGAGCTTGTTTAAATCAACTCTTGGGATTGAGAGGTTGGCGAGTATCGTGAGTACCTACACAAAACAAAGACAAAGGGAAAATTGTGTGTGCATGGTAGATGTACACATCATCCATCATGATCTTGCGTGCATGTGTCGGTTAGCACTAATAGCCAATGCTCAAATAAATGAGATCGTGATATAGAAACATGTCATCCATCATGAGTGGTTTGTTATTATGTATAGCATAATGGAGACTCAAATTGTGTAATGCATCATAAGAAATATCTAGATCATTGTTATTCATGGAATGCATATGGTGCAGACTATCATGGGAATCATGCAAAGTATGACATGCATCAAGATCTCCTAATATGTATGAGGAAACTATGGGGGTCTTGATGTAGGGTGGAACCCTAATTTGTCGATCTTTCACGTTTGGAGGGGATCCTACGAAGAACACGATGAACACGGGGAAGAACGGGGAGAAATCACAAGGAGAAACACTCAAGAACAAGTCCAATCACACATCTACTAGACAATCAAACACACAAGATCACAAGGTACATGAACAACAAAGGGAAAGATACAAGGTAAGGTTCATCTCCAAGAGGAGGTCTTGATGATATCCTAGATGATAGAGGCAAAGGTGTCCCGTCTTTTGATGAGATGGTGAATTTCGCTTTGGTGGAAGTCGACTTTGACGATCCGACTCTGACGTCGCGAGGGCGTCGCATATAGCAATCGCTAAACCAACTCAGAGAGAGTTCTTGACCACGCCGAACACGATCAACGACCACGAGTGCATTTCCTGCGAGCAAATGAAGAACAAGCAAGCTGAGATTGCAATCTGGATATTGCGAATATAAGATGAAAGCTTTATTGATCAAGGTGGGGTTACGAGGCGCCTTTATGCAGTCGTTGAACACAAGCGAAATCTGTGAAGTTGCAGCTATGGCGAACTTTTAATCTAAACAAAACCCAATGTCTAAGCGGTGCCCTAAGGGCTGTATATATGGAGGAAGAGGGGTGAATTTCGTGGCCCTTGGTGAAGGGGTCGAAACTAACCCTATCTCTTGTTTCCCCACACATACGGACTCTAAAATAGCCTATACTTATGTATTTCGAAATTACATGGGCCTGGCCCAATAATAAGGTGACATGACACCTAGAATAGCCTCTGGACAAAATTTATGAAGTGGCATCTTGTATATTTCGTCCCGGGCTTCATACACTCATTATGGAGGCTTCA
Organism: Aegilops speltoides; assembly: GCA_021437245.1. Classification (NCBI taxonomy): domain Eukaryota; kingdom Viridiplantae; phylum Streptophyta; class Magnoliopsida; order Poales; family Poaceae; genus Aegilops; species Aegilops speltoides. The sequence continues at coordinate 88,265 of JAHHZJ010001568.1, forward strand.
AAGTCTGAAATCATCACTTGTAACTCCGTTCTTGTCCCCCTTAGCATGCCATCATCTCCATGCTTGTTCTTGCTCCAATGTTCATCCTTCTCCAAGCTAGGCCCTTCATTTGTAAGCAAAACAAATGTATCCAATTTAAGCGACATCATATTCTCATGAACATTAGAATCATTACCAAGCGAAAGTACACAGTAATTTAGTTGGCGTCTTGTGAGCTCTAGTAATTGGTCCTATATGTATAGCAGCAGGGGCTGTGGGTGTAACAATGGTATTGATGTCCTCATCATCCTCCCTTCTTGAAATGAAGTCGTCCTCGACGGAAGTTCATCTTCCTCACCAAATATGGCTTCAAATCTGCAATGTTAAAAGTGGAACTAACCCCAAAATCTGAGCAGCTCAACTTTATATGCATTATCATTTACTTTCTCCAACACCTTAAAGGGACCAGCAGCACGTGGCATTAGCTTTGATTTGCGCAAATCGGAAATCTATCCTTACGCAAATGTAACCAAACAAGATCTCCGGTGCAAACACAACATGTTTTCTACCCTTATCTCCGGCAAGTTTATATTTAGCATTCATACGCTCAATGTTTTCGTTAGTTAACTCATGCATTTTAAAATCAATCCAGCACGTTCTTTAGCATCGAAATTAACCTTCTCCGAAGATGGAAGAAGCAACAAATCAATAGGTGCGAGGTAGGAAACCATATACAACTTCAAAGGCACATCTTAATAGTAGAATGCAATGAGCGATTATAAGCAAATTCAATATGAGGCAAGCATTCCTCCCACATTTTCTTATTATTCTTTAGAACAGCCCTAAGCATAGTAGACAATGTTCTATTGACTACTTTAGATTGTCCATCGGTTTGGGGGTGACAAGTAGTACTAAAAGCAGTTTAGTCCCCAACAGCCCATAAACATCTCCAAAAGTGGCTAAGAAATTTAGTATCACGATCTGAAACAATAATATTTGGCACACCATGCAAGCGAATAATTTCACGAAAGAACAAATCAGCAACATTTGACATCATCACTTCTATGACATGGTATAAAGTGTGCCATTTTAGAGAATCTATCCACGACAACAAATATGCTATCCCTCCTTCTTTGTTCTAGGTAAACCTAAGACAAAGTCCATAGATATATCTTCCCAAGGAACACTAGAGTACAGGCAAAGGCATATATAAACCATGAGGATTGAGTCGTGATTTAGCTTTTTGACATGTAGTCATTGAGCAATAAAGCGCTCAACATCCCATCTCATCTTTGGCCAAAAGAAATGTGTAGCAAATCGTCCTCCGTCTTCTTCACGCCAAATTGTCCCATTAGTCCTCCTCCATCGCCTCCTGCAACAACAAAAGGCGAACGAGCTAGCTGGAATGCATAGCTTGTTAGCACGGAACACAAATCCATCATTAAAGAAAAACTTGTTCCATGTTCTTCCTTCTTTACAATTCTGCAATACATCTTTAAAATCAGCATCATGCACATATTGATCTTTGATGGTCTCCAAACCAAATATTTTGAAGTCAAGTTGTGAAAGCATAGTATAGCGACGAGACAATGCATCAGCAATAATATTTTCTTTACCCTTCTTGTGTTTAATGACATAAGGGAAAGTCTCAATGAATTCAACCCATTTAGCATGTCTACGATTCAGTTTAGCTTGACTTTTAATATGTTTCAAAGATTCATGATCAGAATGTATAACAAATTCTTGGGCCATAAATAATGTTGCCATGTTTCTAAAGTCGAACAAGAGCATATAATTCTTTATCATAAGTAGAATAACTCAAACTAGGCCCCTCAATTTTTAGGAAAAGTATGCAACAGGTTTACCATCTTGTAATAACACACCTCTAATCCAATTCCACTAGCATCACATTCAAGCTCAAAAGTCTTATTAAAATCAGGAAGTTGGAGTAAAGGGCATGTGTCAACTTATCTTTCAACACCGTGAAGGCTTCTTCTGTGCGGTACCCCAAACAAAAGGCACATCCTTCTTTGTAAGCTCATTGAGAGGTGCAGCAATCTGCTGAAATCTACTTTCGCGCCTATAGAATCCAGCGAGGCCAAGAAAACTCCTCACTTGTGTGACCGTTTTGGGCTGCGGCCAACTCTCAATAGCTTCAATGATGTAGGGTGGAACCCTAATTCGTCGATCTTTCACGTTTGGAGGGGATCCTACGGAGGAAAACCACGAAGAACAGCGGAAGAGCGAGAGGAAATCACGAGGGAAGAGCGAGAGAGACACTCAACCGACAAGAGATCAATCACACAAGGTCTAGATCATGAAGCACGAGTGATACATGGTCCAAAATCAACAAAGGAAAGATACAAAGGTAGCCGTTCTTCTCCGGAGGAGGTCTTGAATCCACGAGGATCTTCCCTTATAGGGTCTTGAATCCGATGGATCTTCTCCTGAGCGGAGGTCACGATCTCCGTGGAGAATGCCGGTGGATGAGCAAAGGCTCTCACACACAAATATGAGCTAATCAATGCTAAGTCTCAAAGTGAGGAGAGGGGTCCTATATATAGAGTGCAGGGCGAAGGGTACATGGGCTCAGCCCAACTGCGTCTTGTGGCGCTGGCGGATAATCCGGACGAGTCCGGATGATCCGGTCGGTCGGATGATCCGGGTGGAGTCCGGATGAGCGGAGAGTCGGCTAGTGGCGGCGGCGGGCGGATGTCATTTGGGGGTCCGGACGTCCGGCGAAGTCCGGATGATCCGGGAACTGGGTCGGATGATCCGGCTTCAGTATGGAGGTTCTGTTGCCTTTGGTGGAGTTAGCGGATCGTCCGGACCGGGGTCGAGATCATCAAGACTCTGTCCGGATCGTTCAGACCTCTGTCCGGATCGTCAAGCCTCCTGGTACTTGTTGCTTTCTCCTCTCCGTCTTCCGTATGTCTTCGCTTCGATTCTCCTTGCTTCCCAGCTTCTTCATGGTCGACTCCTTGGTGCTGAGTATGCATAGAGTTTCCATTTGAGGTAGTAACCATGTCTCATGTGAATCGAAGGAGAGTTGTGAGAGGGTGATGTCACCTCGGTTTCAAGAGCTCTTGCGTGCTCGAGTCATCGGTCCTTGTGGTGTTGTAGGTGTTGATGTAGAGTCCATGGGGATGATGGAAGGATGCTCGCATCATATCCCTCCTTGAAAGGATCCGACCTCGGATCTAGTTCTTCATCACCATGGAAAGCGAGAGGTCTTTGGCGTTGAAGGTGTCGCTCACGTTGTACTTGTCACTTGGTAGGTCGAGCTTGTAGGCGTTGTTGTTGTAGCGTGCTAACACCTTGAAGGGTCCATCGGCTCGAGGTAGAAGTTTGGACTTGCGTTAGTTGGGAAGCGTTCCTTGCAAAGGTGTAGCCACGAGATCGCCTATGTTGAAGATCATGGGTTGCTTGTTGATGTTGAGCTTGGTGGCTAGTCGTTGTACTTGGCGCTCGATGGTGTTTCTTGTATCTTCATGCATCTTCTTGATGTAGCTTATGCGGGCACTTGCGTCGAGGTTGGTGCGCTCTTGTAGAGGTAGAGGTAGGATGTCCAATGGGGACAATGGGTTGAAGCCGTGAAGCGACCTCGAAGGGGATTTGCGGTCGTCGAATGTCTTGCGGTTGTAGGCGTACTCGGCGATGGGTGAACCGTCTCCCACTCCTTAATGTTCTTCTTGATCAACCTGAAGTAGAGTGGAAGCGTCCGGTTTGTCACCTCCGTTTGGCCGTCGGTTTGAGGATGGTATGCGGATGAGAACAAGAGTTTGATTCGAGCTTGGCGCAAAGAGTTTTCAAAAGTAACTCAAGAACTTGGCGTCGCATGATCGGAGCGATTGACTTTGGTACTCCATGGGCGCAAGATTTCCCTACAAAGAGATTTGCAATATGTGAAGCATCGTCTACTTTGTTGCAAGGAATGAAATGTGCCATTTGGAAAATCTGTCCACAACAACAAATCTGAGTCCTTTCCATTTTGAGTTCTAGGCAAACCAAGTACAAAGTCCATGCTAATGTCTTCCCAAGGTTGATAAGGAATAGGAAGAGGCATGTAAAGACCATGAGATTGAGCTTTTGACTTAGCTTTGCGGCATGTTGAGCATCGGGTGGTGAAGCGTGAGGCGTCATGAAACATCTTGGGCCAAAAGTAGCTCTTGGAGGCGTGGCGAAGGTCTTGTCGCGTCAAAATGTCCCATGAGTCCACCTCCATGAGCCTCTTGCAAAAGTAGAAAACGAAGAGAAGACTCGGGTATGCAAAGTTTGTTAGCTCTCATAAGATAACCATCCTTGAGGTAATATTGTTCCCAAGATGTATGTGTCAAACATTTAGCGTAATGAGGTGCAAAAGATGGATCACTCGCATACAAATCTTTGATGTGCTCAAAGCCAATAACATTCAACTCAAGTTGGGTGACAAGCGTGCATATGCGTGAAAGTGCATCGGCAACCACATTTTCCTTGCCCTTAATGTACTTGATCACATATGGAAAAGATTCAATAAATTCACTCCATTTAGCATGTCGCTTGTTCAATTTAGTTTGACCTTTTAAGTACTTAAGCGTTTCATGATCGGTATGGATGACAAACTCATGAGGTCTACGATAATGTTCCCAAACATGTAGCACACGCACTAAAGCATACAATTCTTTGTCATACAGGATAGTTAAGTTGAGCACGGAGAGTTTTCACTAAAATAAGCAACAACTCGTTTTCTTGCATTAAAACTCCGCCAATTCGGTACCACTTGCATCACAATGGACCTCAAAAGTTTTGTCAAAATTTGGCAAAGCAAGAATCGAACATGAGTAAGTAAAACTGGAGCTCATCAAAAGCGTTGGATTGCAAGGTCCCCAAACAAAAGGTATTCTTCTTACTCAAAGCATGCAAAGGAGCTGCGATAGTGCTAAAGTTTTTCACAAAGCGGCGATAAAAACCTGCAAGACCAAGGAAGCTTCACACTTGTTGCAAATTGGAGGGTTGGGGCCATAATTGCTTTGATCTTAGTTTCATCAACATGGACACCCTTGGAAGAGACAACGAAACCCAAGAAAACCACTTTGTCAACTCCAAAAGTGCATTTCTTCAAGTTGGCATAAAGACTTTCTTTTCGAAGTGTTTGCAAAACAAGCTTAACATGATCAACATGCTCTTTCATGGTTTTGCTAAACACAAGAATATCATCGAAGTAAACCACAACAAAGATTCCAATGTATGGACGATGTACATGATGCATGAGGCAGCCCAAAAGTGCAGGGAGCTTCAGGCAAACCCTAGGCATAACCAACCATTCATATAAGCCAAATTTTGTTTTGAAAGCAGTTTTCCATTCATCACCCTCATGAATGCGGTTTGATAATAGCCACTTTTAAGATCAATTTTGAGAAAAAGTTGGCTCCACTAAGTTAAATCAAGCATATCATCTAAGCGAGGAATGGGATGCCTATAGCATACGGTGATAGCATTTATAGGTCTACAATGAACACAAGCGGAAACTTCTATCGGGCTTAGGCACAAGAATAGCAGTGCGGCACAAGGGCTTAAGCTTTCACGTACATGACCGTTGTCGATTAGTTGTTGTACTTGCCGTTGAATCTCCTTGGTTTCTTGGGATGGTAGGGAGCTTTGTTTGGAAGTGGTGCTCGGGGATGAGGTCGATTCGATGCTCAATGCCTCGAAGAGGAGGTAGACCGGAGGTAGCTCATCGGGAAAACATCTTGGAATTCCTGCAAAGAGATTGAAACACCAAAGGTAGCTCATGAGTGGTGTTAGTTTTCGGTTCTCCATCCTTGCACACAAGGACAAAGTGCATCACACTCGATGGGTTCTCACACACTTCTCTCATCTCATGTTTGGTGGCGAATAGTATGAGGTTTTTCTCTCTAGGCGAAGAGGCGCTCAAATTTGGCTTGTGGCTCTCACTCACTTTTGGTGGCTCACTTTCTCACTCTTCTCTCTTTGGTTGGTGGCTTGTTTGTCGGCTATCACTTGACTAGGAGACATGGGTGCGTAGGACATATTCTTTGCCTTTCATCTTGAAGCTATAGTGGTTTGTCGCCCATTGTGGTAGACACCACAGTCGAGTGCCATGGCCGACCAAGGAGGAGGTGGCAAGCGGTCATTGGGACCACATCACACTCCAAAGTGTCTTCATATGCACCGATTTTGAAGGATACTTGGACTGTATGCTCAACTTCGTATAGTCTTGGGAATCACATAGCCATTGAACCTTGTATGGTTGCGGATGCTTCTTCTTGACCAATTGGAGCTTGGAGCATAGTTCTTAGCTTGCCAAGTTGTGGCAACTACCTCCATCGATGATGACCTTGATGGATCTCCCATTGATGCGGCCTTTGTGTGGAAGATGTGGCATCGTTGGTCTTCTTCTTGGTGATGTTGAAGTGTCAAGACTTTGGAGACAACAAGGCGGGGCTTGTATCTTCATCACAAAAGACTTGATCATCTTCATCCTCGTTGATCGCGGTGCATGGCCACTTGCTCAATAGCGTCCATTTCATCTTCACTCATTGAGTCGTAAGTTCCATCGTCGTTGAGTATCATGGTGCGCTTGTTGGTGCATTCATAAGACTTGTGGCCTCGGCCGCATAAAGTAAAACACTTGAAGGAGCTTGTCTTGACGGTCTCATCGGTTGGAGTAGATGATGAAGCAGCGGCTTGGAGTTGCTTGTAGTAGGAGGAGGGCGACTTGAACTTGTAGAAGTTTTCTTGTAACTTGACTTGTCGTCGTTGCTTGGAAAAGGCTTGGTTGATGTCGAAGTTGGAGTAGTTGTTGAAGCTTGGTTGTTGGAGAGGCCGTATGTCTTGGATGAGTACTTGGCGTACTTGAAGTCCTCTTGCACTTGTCGTTCCGCCTTTGTAGCTTGATGCACGAGCTCAATGATGTTGGAGTAGGGTTGGAAGTCGGCGATCTTCTTGATGGGATGGTTGAGTCCGTTCAAGAATCGTGCCATTGTTTGCTCATCATCCTCCGTGACATTGGCTCGAATCATGGCAATCTCCATTTCCTTGTAGTATTCTTCAACACTCTTTGTTCCTTGCTTGAGGAGTTGTAGCTTCTTGAAGAGATCACGGTTGTAGTAGGTGGGCACAAAGCGTGCTCTCATGACATCCTTCATTTGAGCCCAAGTGGTGATTGGAGGTTCACCTCTTGCTTGTCGGCTCAAGGACTTGTTCCCACCATATGAGCACATAGTCTTGGAACTCAAGTGATGCCATAGCGATCTTCTTCTCTTCCTCATAGTTGTGCAAGCGAAAGATTTTGTCGACCTTCAATGCCCATGAGAGGTACTCTTGGGGTCATTGGTTCCATTGAACTTGGGCATTGTGAACTTGAGCTTGCCATAGCGGTGTTCTTCATTGTTTTGAGGTCGATGTTGATGATGGCGTTCTTGGCGTGGAGGTAATCATCCTCATGTTGTTCTTGGCGAGGAGGAAGTCCATGATTAACTTGCTCTTGTTGACCTTGAGGTTGAGGATGAGCTTGAGGAGCTTGTCGTTGCTTGCGGATGGTAGTTCCTCTCTTGTATTTCTTCTCGAAGTGCTTCCTCTTGATTGCACCTTCGCGATTGCGGTTGGCGAGAGCTTGAGTTGATGCTTGAAGGCGCGTTCGCCTCAAGAGCTTGTGCTTCGTTGTTGTTGTTGAAGGCGTTGAGCCTCGGCGTTTTGTTGCTCTTAGTGTGGCGCGCTCGTTCTTGTTCTTGTTGGTGGCGAAGGCGTTGTCGTTCTTGAGCTTGAGCAAGCGCCATTTGGCTCGATTGAGGGCGAGAACTTCTTCATCAACTTGCTCTTGGAATTCTTGTCGTGTAGCGGGTTGCGAGATGCATAGCGGTCTTGGCCTTGTGGCTCGACGGAGAATGTTCGATGACGGTGTACTTGTGTCGGAGAAGGAATCGTCTGATGAGGACATCAATACCATTGTTACACCCACAGCCCCTACTGCTATACATACTGGACCAATTACTAGAGCTCGCGCACGCCAACTAAATTACCAGGTACTTTCGTTTCTTGGTAATGATTCTAATGTTCATGAGAATATGATGCTGCCTAAATTGGATACATTTGTTTTGCTTACAAATGAAGGGCCTAGCTTGGAGAAGGATCAACATTGGAGCAAGAACAAGCATGGAGATGATGGCATGCGCAAAGAGGACAAGAATAGAGTTACAAGTGATGATTTGGGACTTTGAAGCCACCATAATGAGTGCATGAAGCCTTGGACGAAATATAAAAGATGCCACTTCATAAATTTCGTCCGGAGGCTATTCTAGGTCTCGTCACCTTATTATTGGGCCAGGCCCATGTAATTTTGAAATACATTAGTATAGGCTATTTTTAGAGTCCGTATGTGTGGGGAAACAAGAGATAGGGTTAGTTTGGACCCCTCCACCAAGGGCCACGAAATTCTCCCCTCTTCCTCCATATATACAGCCCTTAGGGCACCGTTTAGACTTTGGGTTTTGTTTAGATCAAAAGTTCGCCATAGCTGCAACCAGCGTGCCGTTTGTGTTCAACGACGAGACAAAGGCATCACAGAACCCCACCTTGATCAATAAAGCTTTCATCTTATATTCGCAATATCCAGTTGCAATCTCAGTTTCTTGCTTGTTCTTCGTTTGCTCGCGAAATAGACCCTCGTGGTCGGGTTGATCGTGCTCGGCGTGATCAATAACCTCTCGGAGTTGGTTTAGCGATTGCTAAAGTAGCGGCGTCCTCCTGCCTTCGTAGTCGGATCGTCAAAGTCGACTTCCACCAAAGCGAAATCCACCATCTCATCGAAGGCGGGACACCTTTGCCTCTATCATCGTCGAGATGGCGACTTGAGTGGCTCCGTCTTGAGTGTGAAGAGGTAGAAATCGCGGTTCACCAACAAAGCGCGGATCTCGTCCATTCTTGCATCATTCTCTTTCTTGTCTTGCGTCGAGTTTGTTGTCGAAGTAATCTAGGTATGCGTTTCTCGGAGAGTCGCAAGTCGGTGGAGAGGTTGTCGATCGTTAAGCTCAATGCTTGTTGCTCTTGATGGAGAGCTCGTTCGCGCAAAGAGGTGGCTCTTGGTGACGTATGATGACATGTCGTCGTCTTGCTCGATGAAGAGTGGATTTGTAGAAGAACTTGGCCTATCCATCATTTCAAGCAAATTGTGAGTGGTAGAAGGAGAAGAATGAATACCAATGTACCTTTGACGAAGTTGAAGATGAATCAAGTTCACTCAAATGCGGACAATGAAATAGCACTATTGGTACCGATCCTTGTCGATTCTCACACCTACACAAGTAAAAGCTTTTGGTGGAGCTTGGTTAGGATGGTGGCACAAAATTGATTGCAATTGTTAGCTTGACTCAAAAATGTTGAAGAAGATTAGCAAATTCGCATATGCAACAAGTAGACCAAGCAAGTAGTGGTACGGAAACACACATAAATAGATAAATGGGATTGTGCAAACCAAAATGAGCCAAAATGTGGAATCCACAAAAATGCTCTTGTTGCACAATACTAGAAGATCTAATACGATTGCGCAATAGGCGGATCTGGAACTTGTGCACAACCTACTAGGCAAAAATGCAGCGATCTCTATCCCGTATGCTATATGTATGGTGTATCGGTGCAATGATCCAAGATGATCTTATATGACAATCTTAATGTTGTATGATGCTATGCTTGTTGCTTATAAGCTCTTTGCTTATCTTTCCTCTTTGCTTAAAAGCTTGAGTGGCTCTTTCTCTTTTGAGCTCTTTTCTTATGCAAACTTGACGAACTAAGATAGCAATTGTGTATGCGATGACAACTTTGTGACACACAAGTTGATTTTGAGATATGCACCTCGATTGTATGATATGGTGTATGCAACTAATGTGCACAAGTCACGTTGCCGACAATACTCAATGGCTAGTCTCGGTGGGTAAGCAACACAAAAGATGGTATATGATGGTTATCAATGCAATTGCAAGGTATGACAAAGATGTCGTCGATGTTACCGTCCGTAGCGAAGATGAGTAGCCGACCAAAATGAGCGTTTTTGTTGATGTCACACCGCGCCTAAATAGGCGAAACACAAGAGGACACGGAAATCTCACTCAAATTGTCGAACTCAAAATCGAATGGTAGTACGGAGGTTGAGTCTTGGGGTTTAGCAAGTGGAAATGGTGGTGGATGGGGTGGGGAGGGTGTATATGTGTGTGGATGGTGGTGGTGGTAGATGGGGCTGCGAGAATCTGCGGTTTAATGAAGAAGCGGATGATCCGGGCGAGGCGGATGATCCGAGGCGAGTCGGATGATCCGGGACTTGGTCCGGATGATCCGAACAGGTCAACAACCTTGAGGAACTGCTTGGGAAGAACTTCAGCGGAGAAATTTGGCGATTTGGGGAATTTGGGTGGATTCGAGGGGAGAAGGTGGGAAACACAAGATCCACGAGTTACACACGAATCCACGGATCAAAACAACAAAACATCATCAAAACTAACAAATCACAAAAAATTTGGGGGTATTTTTGTAGGGATTTTCGGGTTTTAGGGCGAAAACAACAAAATCAAGCTAGAAATCACGAGTAGGGGCTCCAAAAGCGTGATCAACCTAGCTCATGATACCATATGATGTAGGGTGGAACCCTAATTAAATCGATCTTTCACGTTTGGAGGGATCCTACGGAGGAAAACACGAAGAGCAGCGGAAGAACGAGAGGAAATCACGAGGGAAGAGCGAGAGAGACACTCAGCCGACAAGAGATCAATCACACAAGGTCTAGATCATTGAAGCCACAGTGATACATGGTCCAAAATCAACAAAGGAAAGATACAAAGGTAGCCGTTCTTCTCCGGAGGAGGTCTTGAATCCACGAGGATCTTCCCTTATAGGGGTCTTGAATCCGATGGATCTTGTCCTAGGCGGAGGTCTGATCTGCGTGGAGAAATGCGGTGGATGAGCAAAAGCGCCCACACACAAATATGAGCTAATCAATGCTAAGTCTCAAAGTGAGGAGAGGGTCCTATATATAGAGTGCGGCGAAGGGTACATGGGCTCAGCCAACCTGTGTGCGTGTATGGCGGATGATCGAGACGAGGTCGGATGATCGGGTGGAGTCCCGGATGAACCGGAGGGTCGGTGAGTGGCGGCTGACGGGCGGATGTCATTTGGGGTCGAGACGTCCAGGCGAGTCCGGATGATCCGAACTGGGTCGGATGATCCGGCTTCGTATGCGGAGGTTCTGTTGCCATCGGTTGAGTTAGCGGATCGTCCGGACCGGAGTCGGATCATCGGACTCTGTCCGGATCGTCCAGACCTCTGTCCGGATCGTCCGGCCTCCACAGTACTTGTTGCTTTCTCCTCTCCGTCTTCACGTATGTCTTCGCTTCGATTCTCCTTGCTTCCCAGCTTCTTCATAGTCGACTCCTTGGTGCTGAGTATGCATAGAGTTTCCGTTTGAGGTAGTAACCATGTCTCATGTGAATCGAAGGAGAGTTGTGAGAGGAGTGATGTCACCTCGGTTTCAAGAGCTCTTGCGTGTTGAGTCATCTGTCCTTGTGGTGTTGTAGGTGTTGATGTAGAGTCCATGGGGATGATGGAAGGATGCTCCGCATCATTCAATCTTAGCTTTATCAACTTCAATTCCACGTGGAGTAACAACATAGCCAAGAAAAGACACTTTCGGTCGGTGCAAAGGTGCACTTCCCAATGATAGAGGCAAAGGTGTCCCTTCTTTCGATGAGATGGTGGATTTCGCTTTGGTGGAAGTCGACTTTGGCGATCCGACTACTGAGCGTCTGCGAGGGCGTCGGCGCCTTAGCAACCGCTAAACCAACTCCGAGAGGTTATTGACCATCTTAGAACACGATCAACTGACCACAGTGCATTTCCTGTGAGCAAGCGAAGAACAAGCAAGAAAGCTGAGATTGCAATCTGGATATTGCGAATATAAGATGAAAGCTTTATTGATCAAGGTGGGGTTACGTGGCGCCTTTATGCAGTCGTTTAACACAAGCGAAATGCAGCGAAGTTGCAGCTATGGCGAACTTTTAATCTAAACAAAACCCGAAGTCTAAGCAGCGCCCTAAGGGCTGTATATATGGGGGAACAGGAGAATTTCGTGGCCCTTGAGGTGGGGTCGAAACCAACCCTAACTCTTGTTTCCCCCACATACGGACTCTAAAATAGCCTATACTTAAGTATTTCGAAACTACATGGGCCTGGCCCAATAATAAGGTGTGCAGCACCTAGAATAGCCTATGGACGAATATTATGAAGTGGCATCTTGTATATTTCGTCCAAGGCTTCATGCACTCCTTATGGTGGCTTCAAAGTCTGAAATCATCACTTGTAACTCCGTTCTTGATCCTTAGCATGCCATCAACTCCATCGTGTTCTTGCTCCAATGTTCATCCTTCTCCAAACTAGGCCCTTCATTTGTAAGCAAAACAAATGTATCCAATTTAAGCGACATCATATTCTCATGAACATTAGAATCATTACCAAGAAAGCGAAAGTACACAGTAATTTAATTGGCGTCTTGTGAGCTCTAGTAATTGGTCCGTATATGTAGCATAGGGGCTGTGGGTGTAACATTGGTATTGATGTCCTCATCACCCAAGGTTACCAAACAAACGTGCATCACGTAGAGCAATAAAAACAACACGTAAATGTTCCAAATGTTCCTCCAAAGATCTGCTATAAATCAATATGTCATCAAAGTAAACTACCACAAATCGTCCAATGAAAGCACGTAAAACTTCGTTCATTAATCTCATGAAAGTACTAGGTGCATTAGTTAACCCAAAAGGCATGACTAACCACTCATATAAGCCGAACTTAGTTTTAAATGCTGTTTTCCATTCATCTCCCAATTTCATACGAATTTGATGGTATCCACTCATAAATCAACTTTGGAGAATATTGTAGAGCCACTCAATTCATCAAGCATATCATCTAGCCTAGGAATAGGGTGGCGATAACGAATAGTAATATTATTAATACCTCTACAATTAACACACATCGTGACGTACCATCCTTTTTCGGCACTAGAATAATAGGAACAACACAAGGACTAAGGGATTCGCGTATATAACCTTTGTCGAACAGCTCTGTGCTTGACGCATAATCTCCTTCGTCTCCTCTGGATTGAGTGCGGTATGGTGCGGTTGGGTAATGATGCACGGGAATTAAGTCAATTTGATGCTCAATCCCTCGAATAGGTGGTAATCCGGTGGCACGTCTTGTGGAAAGGCGTCGTGAACTCTGCAAAATGTTAGTGACAGCGGGGGGCAAAGAAGGAAAACACGTCCTCGAATGAAAATAATGCCTCTTTGCACACAAAAGCATAGCAAATAGATTTGCTAAAATCTAGCTCATCAATATCAGATTTGGTGGCAAGTAAACATGCACTTTTCAATTTAATTTGAAGCAACGGTAGATGGTTTATTATTAGGCTTCATGTGTTGCTCAAATTCTTTTACCACAATCTGATTTTCACTCCTATTTTTCTCTGTTTTGCTTTATTAGCTCTATTAATATCATCTTTCAAAATGGACTCGAGAGTCATAGGAAGCAAATTAATATTTTTATCCTTACGAACAAGAGTATCTTGATTGTTTCTACCATGGTGTACAAATTTTATCAAATTGCCATGGTCTACCAAGTAATAAGGAACATGCTTGCATAGGTACCACATCACAATCAACATAATCAGCATATGTAGAGATACTAAAATGTACACGAGCGAGTCGTGTTACCTTAACCTTGCGCTGTTGTTGAACCATTGGATGTAGTAAGGATGTGGATGTGGTCTTGTGGTGAGAGATAGCTTCTCCACCATCTCCATGCTAGCCAAGTTGTTGCAGCTCCCTCCATCTATGATGGCCTTGAATAGAACGTTCCTTCACAACTCCTTTGTATGATACAAATTATGCCTCTGATTTTGCTCAGCTTGTGTAACCTGCACACTCAAAACACGTTGAGCAACTGAACATTCATACTGTCGGCATCTTGACAGCCATGTATTGTGTCTCATGATCAGAATCATCTCCACCGTGTTCCTCATGTGTAATAAGAGCTAAAGTCTCCTCATCATAGTCACTAAGCGGACTCATACCCACCATCCTCGATGGCGATCATCACTGCGCTGAGATTTGCATTCTCTCATAAAATGTCCTCTTCCCTTACAATGACGACAAATAATATCACTTGTGTGCCTGTTGGCGCCATGGAAGAAGAAGAGCTCTGTGCAGAGCCAGCGGTGTGCTCTTGGCGAGATAGTGGTGGTTGTGCTGCTTTCTTGTATCACGGTTGGAGGTGGCACTGAAGGAGGTGATGGTGCGGTGGAAGTAGATGATGCGTGGTGTCCATGATGAAGGTCGACCTGCGAGAAAAGTTAGTGCGGCGCCAATGCTGTCGATCTTGCACTTCACGTTCACCTTTACAAGCAAGATGGAATAAGCAGTGATATTATTATAATCCTTATAGTCTAGAATGGTCGAATATCTCTATTTAATCCACCCAGAAAGCGTGCAAGGTTCATTCGCCTCAACAATACCACATCTAATCAAGCGGTTTGTAATTCACGATAATATTCTTCTACAAATTTTTCCTTGTCTTAAGCGCTGCAATTTTGAAGTAATTCACGTTGATAATATGGTGGAACCCAGCGATCGCATAGCAATTTTCAAAGCAGCCCAAGTAGCTGGAACATGATATAATCTACAATGTTGGACCACCAAACACATGCAAAGCTAGTGAAAGCACAAACAGCGAGGAACCGTCTTTCCTCGGGATATTGTAAACATGTAAATCGTTGTTCAGTTTCTAACTCCCAAGTAAGATATATATCAGGAACATATCTACCCTCAAATGGTGGAATATTCAATTTCAGTTTAGGGAGATGGTCATGATCTCGTACTGAGGAGCCCTAACATTGCCATTATTTACATGTGGGCGACACTGGTGGTTGTGGTGCTGGTGGTTGCACGTGAGTTCGGCGTTGATCAACCTCATCCTCGTAATCTCCACATAATCATCCTCCTCCGTACCAGCAGCAGCGATGGCGAGGAGCCAAAAAGCACCAACAGCGATGGCAATGGCACGAGAATTTTGTCTGGCTCAATAGGAACGCTGAGCTCGTCCATACTAATTCGGAAGGGCGTAGTTGTTGTCGTTGCGAGAGGTGCGATAGGTGCAGCCGGCGGTGGTTGTGGAAAGCAGCGAGCAATTCATCAAACTTGCTATCAAGCTTTGTTTCAAACGTCTTCTCAATGCCATATATCTTCACCATGGCCTCGTCAAATCTGTTTAGCACATCTTGCACTGTCCACTCATCATTTGCTGAAATTTATCATGTAGCTGTTTGTTAAATCGAGTTCTCCCAATCAGTCTCATCGACATGATCCTACCATGGTTAGCACAAATAGAAACACACAAGAATATGATCCTCTGAGACTACTAAGAAGTGGTGGTGGTGTATCACAAACCCGTCAAGCAAATCTCAAATTCTTACGGTTCTTACCCGGCGGCGGTGGTGAGCGGCAACCGTTGTAGTCAAAACTCTCAAAGCTTGGATATAGCGATTACGGGGAGAATCAAGCATACGGCGTAGATGTATGTGGAGCTGGGAAGGCTTATAATATGGTAGCAAAAAAGGTCGACAATAATCAATTGAGAGATGCAAAAGTTGAATAAGCGCTCAGCAGCGATGCTCTTGCGCTGGTCCTAGGCTGACCGTGCTAGAGGCGAGCCTAGAACACTAACAAAATCATGGCGCTGCTGCGTAAACAAGGGAAAAGCACACTCTGGAATTTTTTTCGCTCCTTTTTTTTTTTTGCTTTTTTTTTTGCTGTTTTTTTTGCGAAAAATCACTATAATGGCGAGTGTCTCAAAACTCTTCCAGTCAATGAGCGGGATGGGCACGAAATTTTTCGACCAATTTTTTTTTTTGCTGGACCCAAAAGCTGAAGCGGGTCAAAAAACTTTCTATCTTGTTGTTGTCTCAATATGCTTAGAAACACCTAAAAATAGGATAGCGAAATTTTTTTGTCAATTGCGTTTTCGGAAAATTTTGGGCCTAAGCGGAGGTGGTTTTGAATTTTTTTGAAACCAACCTCTTCTCTGAACGACAAAAGATTGCTGGAATCGAAACCTACTCAGACAAGGAAACACGGATCGGAAATTAGATGGATCCCAAAAACAAACCTAATATGCAAGGAACTCGGATTGGTGGTGGATATATGGTGGTAGGATATGGCAGCGGTGGTGGTATATGATGGCGGTGGTGGTATATGGATCGGATTGAGCGGTGGCGGATAAGCGGTGGTGGTAGATGGCGAGGCGATGATGATGGTGCGGCGGCGGCGTGACAACTTATGACCCGAAGTCGAAACTCTAAAAGACTAGACTCTAAGACCAGCAACTAGACACGGCGATGCAACATAAATTCAACAACGCAAATCTGAGAAAAGATTATGCAAAGGCTCAGATTGGTTGGATATGATGAACTAACCTAATTTTTTATGTGGCTTTTAAGTGGACTGTAGGTATGAAGAACAGACTCGATCTAAACTACGAAAAACTATAAAATCTCACGAGCAACACGGAAATCTGATACCACTTGATAGAGGCAAAGGTGTCCCGTCTTTCGATGAGATGGTGAATTTCGCTTTGGTGGAAGTCGACTTTGGCGATCCGACTCTGGCGTGCGAGGGCGTCGCGCCAAAATCGCTAAACCAACTCCGAGAGGTTATTGACCACGCGAACACGATCAACGACCACGAGTGCATTTCCTGCGAGCAAGCGAAGAACAAGCAAGCTGAGATTGCAATCTGGATATTGCGAATATAAGATGAAAGCTTTATTGATCAAGGTGGGGTTACGAGATGCCTTTATGCAGTCGTTGAACACAAGCGAAATCTGCGAAGTTGCAGCTATGGCGAACTTTTAATCTAAACAAAACCCAAAGTCTAAGCGGTGCCCTAAGGGCTGTATATATGGAGGAAGAGGGGTGAATTTCGTGGCCCTTGGTGAAGGGTCGAAACTAACCCTATATCTTGTTCCCCACATACGGACTCTAAAATAGCCTATACTTATGTATTTCGAAATTACATGGGCTGGCCCAATAATAAGGTGACGTAGCACCTAGAATAGCCTCTGGACGAAATTTATGAAGTGGCATCTTGTATATTTCGTCCAAGGCTTCATGCACTCATTATGGTGGCTTCAAAGTCCTGAAATCATCACTTGTAACTCCGTTCTTGTCCCCCTTAGCATGCCATCATCTCCATGCTTGTTCTTGCTCCAATGTTCATCCTTCTCCAAGCTAGGCCCTTCATTTGTAAGCAAAACAAATGTATCCAATTTAAGCAGCATCATATTCTCATGAACATTAGAATCATTACCAAGAAAGCGGAAGTACACAGTAATTTAGTTGGCGTCTTGTGAGCTCTAGTAATTGGTCACTGTCTGTATAGCGGAGGGGCTGTGGAGTGTAACAATGGTATTGATGTCCTCATCACTAGATGGATCTTCCACAAGGGGTCTTGATGATATCCTAGATGGATCTTCCCTAAGAGGGTCTTGTATCCATGAGGATCTTCTCCTAGATGGAGGTCTTGGCCTCCAATGGAGTAGTGGTCTCTCTCTCTCAAGAGTAGAGATAGGTAGGAGCAAAGCTCACTTAAGAATGAGCTATCAATGCTAACCCTAGAAAGGAGGTGGAGGAGGTCTATTTATAGCCCAAAGGCGAAGGGGTAAGTGAGGCGAAGGGTACAGGCTTGGCCCAAGTCCTGTGTGCAGTGGGGTCGGGATGATCCGGATGGTGGCGGATGATCCGGGTGTCGAGAGTCCGGATGATCCAGGCGACCGTCCGGATGATCCGGCTTCATCGGCAGCTCTGTTGTCGTCGGACGAATTGTCCGGATGATCGAGGGCACCGGATGATCCGGCGAGCCGGATGATCCGGACGGAAGTCCGGATGTCGGACTGGCTCTGCTGCCGCTCCGTCTTCTTCTCCTTTCTTCCGTCTTCTCTTCCATGCTTCCCTCGCGGATGGTGTAGTCGTTCCTTGGCGCTTGCACTCCTCCTTGACATCCGTGAAGGTCCGACAATACCTATGCATGCACACGTAAGGAGTGTCAAGTAGTATACCATCCTCGAGAGTGTCAAGTGAGCACGTGTAAAGGAGATGATTCACCTTTGTGTATGTGAAGTAGATGTCACCCGTGTCACTTGCCAAATGGGCTCTTGACGTGGTGATGTCCGTAGGATGCTCCGCATCATCCCCTCCCCCTTGGGAAAGATCCGACCTCAGATGGAAATCCAAATCACCATGGGAAAGAGATGATGTCCTCGTGTAGAAGTGGGCGATCACCAAGCATTAAATCATCTTGTAGTTCCAAATGGGCACTCTCAATGTCGCACCGTCTTGCAATTCCTTCAAAAGTAGCGAAGATAACAAGCACTTGGAAAAACAAATGTGGTTGTCGTAAGAGCAAAACCAAGCATTCAAGAGGTGATTCACCCAACAAGTGTTGTCATCAAGCATAGCATATGGTTTGACAAAGAAGTGTGGCATGGCATTTGAGCATATAAATTGAGCACAATCAAGTATATCATGGGAACAAGAATGCAAATGTGAGGTCAAGATGCAAATATATGTGATAAGTGAACAAGCATCTACCTCGAGGTCATAGCAAGCATGCATAAAGAGCTCAATGAACGGTCTATGGTAGGCATAAGAGTCATTCACAACACCAAATATAGTGAAATGTCTAAACACACGGGGCAAGTGCAAGACAATCCAAGCATAACGTGCATAGGGTGTAGTGAAGATATCGTGGCACTCAGCACAAAGGAAAGAGCAATTGTTCAACATGTGTGAGGCATGAGCATATGTGTCATCAACCCAAGAAAGCAAGTAGTGGAACATGGGTGATGCAACATAGCGAGCAATCATAGCAATCAAGGCAAGTATGCTAGTAGTGCGAAGATGCAACATACTAGGAGGAATCATGGCAAGCATGTCATTGGTGCAAATAGTGGGCATGAATAATTCACATGTCATAGCACAAGCATGAAAGCAATATATGAGGACAATAGCGTGGGGCACATGATAAACATGGCAATAGCAACAAGGATCTCTACCAAGCATGCAAATACACATAGAAGTAGCATAATGATGAAACATGGGTAGATGCAAGCAAGGGTCACAATTGCATGGCAAAGGCATAGAAGCAAGCATAGCATGCAAAGTGAACACGGTAAAATGAGCATAATGTGAGAAGTGGTAAATGGCCCATAGCCGTGTGAGAGCCAAGTAGAGGAGTTGCGCGTAGTCCTTGCGCGAAGTGGACGGTGGTAAAGACAATCCACGTGATCTCTATTCATCGTTGCTCTCGAGAGCTCGTTTTGTCAACTCGTGGGATTGCGAGGTTGACAAGTATTCATGGGTACCTACACAAAAGAGACACAAACCAAAGAAATTGTGCGCGTGGTAAATGTACACATCATCCATCATGATGTGTATGTGCACGTGTGAGTTAGCACAAGATAAGCAATGCTCAAAGAAATTTGATGCATGGTATAAGAACATGTCATCCATCATGAAAGAATAGTTATTGTGTATGACACGATGGGGACACAAATTGAGCAAACAAGTATATGGCTCATCAAAAGCATGTTTATTCATGGGGAGCATATGGTGCACACACGTATTGGGATCATGCAATGGATTGGATGGATCAAAATCTCCTAAAATGTATGAGGAAACTATGGGGGTCTCCTCATGAGCAATATCGGAAACATCATATGGAGAAAATGGACAACATCCAAAACAATGCATATCCGAAGCTAGGTGGTCATGGCATGGCATATGAGATAATTGATGCAAAGGGAGCATATCAATATCATCACAAGAGAAACAAATGCCAATAACCATGCGCTTGTCATCTATGCCATATGTGCAAATTGGGTTTATTTTAATGGCATATGCATAGTCACTATGAAGAGATTGCAAATAAGACATATGGTTGATCTCATGCATAGCATATGACAAGTCAGCGGATTATCAAACATGATGTGACCTAAAGAATTGTCACAAGAAATCCTATGTAACATGGCATCATAACTAATAGACTCCACAAGAGAATCATCATACTCATCATAAATGGCCAAATCATCGCATGGGAAATCATACTAGCATGAAGCATGGTAATAGGTGGATCAACATCATGCAAGCAATCAATGTCAAGAATGTCCACTAGTGGGACTAGAGCATCACCTTCACCTATGTTACCTTTGTCATTCCACTCAAGTGGTGTAGGTGAGGTGGGAAAGACCAAGCAGTGGTCATCATCATCATCTTGATGGAACCATGTGGGGGTGCATCATAATCCACCATGGCCATCTTCTTGTCCAAAGGGAGGGCGAAGTAAATCGAGGATCGTGGCGTCATCATCAATGGGACC
The DNA here is from genome assembly GCA_021437245.1 of Aegilops speltoides. NCBI lineage: Eukaryota > Viridiplantae > Streptophyta > Magnoliopsida > Poales > Poaceae > Aegilops > Aegilops speltoides. The sequence goes on from JAHHZJ010001568.1 coordinate 108,709, forward strand.
TAGCACCAAGCGAGAAGACACAATAGAGGTAGAGGTCAAGTTGTTAGAAATGCAAATGGCCTCATATGCCTCATCAACTATCTCACTCTCCCTATGTGGTGGTGGCTCACTCACTCCCTCAAGATAGGTGTATTCAATGTCGCATATGGTGGAGTCACTCAAATCACGCAAGTGGTCGTGGTGGTGGCTCTCCTCACATGAGAATTGGGGTGGCTCGTAATATATGGGGCTAGTGGTGAAGTCACTCTCACTCTCAATATGGTGGCAAAAGTCACTCAAGTCATCATACATCACCGTGGTCGAAGGGAAAGTCCCATGCTCAACCATCTCGTCGTGGTCGCCGTGGATGAAGGCCGAAGATGGCACATCATCACTCTCGCCTCCTAAGATGGAAGCATCATCCTTGCTCACCACCTTGTCGCTCGCCTCCAAAGCTTGGTCCTTGAGGGTCTCCATAGGCGTACTAGTCGCCGCACCGTCTTGAAAAAGAGTCGAAGTAGACTCAGCATCATCAATGCCACAAAGAGGGATGGCGGTGAAGTCACACTTGGGAGCATCGTCTTGGAGCTTGTCGGCCTTGGACATCATGGTGGTACTAGCCTCATGCTTGTCGTAGAGCTTGGTCGCCACGAAGTTTGCTTGGGGTGGAGAAGCCGTGGCCTTCATGAGTTCTTGTTCCGCTTTGAGAGCACCAATGTAGTAGTCGTCGATGGACTTGTAGTTCTCGAGGAAGATGGTCTTGGAGATGTCGTTGTGCAATCCCATCATGAAGTGGAACTTCATCGAAATGGGGTCATCCACGCCGGCTCGTCGCAAGGCAATCATCATCTCCTTCAAGTACTTGTCGATGGACTTGGATCCTTGGGTGGTGTTCTCCAATTGGCGTCGAAGTTGTTCCGTGTAGGTTGGAGGCACAAACTCTCGCCGTAAAGCTCTCTTCGTCTTGGGCCAACTCATGTCGTAGTACTCCGAAGGTGTGTGAAGCCACCATGCCAATGCGTAGTCGTGGAAGTTTCTTGTGGCGCACTTCACTTGATCTTGGGAGGAACTTGATGTAGCTTGAGGTAGTCGTCCATCAAGCGCTCCCACTCGAGGTACTCCTCGGGTTCTTGAGTCCCATAGAAAGGAATCTTGTGGTCGGTGTCGACGTCGTAGTAGCTCGTGGAAGTCGCGGACTTGAGCTTGGGTAGCTTCTCTTGAGTGTAGTCTTGAGGTTCTTGTTGGCGAAGATGCCATATGTCCGTAGGCGAAGATGCCTTGAAGTCGCTTGGCGAAGATGCCAAGGGAGATGGTGAAGTCATTGAGCGGTTGTTGGTGTTGAGCTCTTGACCTTCACGTTCTTGTTGGTGATGGTGTCGATGCCGATGTGATCTTGCCGGAGGTGGTAGCTCGGAAGGATGTGCTCTTGAGCGTCTTCTCGAAGATGAGGAAGATCACTTGTAGGACTTGATGAGGTCCTTGATCTCCTCCATGCGCTTGTCCATCTTGGTGTCGTAGTTGTTGTTCATGGCATCGAACTCGTCGTTGTTGGTGTAGACCGAAAGTGAAATGCCTTGCCTATCCATCACAAGACTCGAGTAGAGGTGAGTAGGAAATGAGATAAACAATACCAAGTTAGCTTTTCCCAAAGTTGAGGATGTATCTCGTTTCACTCAATGTGAGATGAAAGAATAGTGGAATTGGTACTGGACTTGTTCACCACACCTACAAGTAAAGGCTTATGGTAGATCTCGGTGAGGATAGTGGCACAAATATTTGATGCAAAATGTTAGCAAGAGTCAATAATGTTAAAAAAAGATTCACAAATTCGCAAGTGAAACAAATGGACCAATAACAATGAAAGGTACGGAAACACACACGCATAGATAAATGGGGTCGTGCTGACCAAGGAATGAGCACAAAATGTGGAGTCCACGGAAGCGCTCGTGTTGCACAACTCAAGAGAGCGCTAACACGATTGCTCAATAGGCGGATCGACACTTGTGCACAACCTATAAGATGCAAAATGGATATTCTTTCTATCCCAAGTATGCTATGTATGTATGGTTCGGTGTTTATCTCAAGCATGATATCATATGATGTAGATTTGACAATCTTATGTGCAATGGGATATGATGCTATGGCACTTGCTCACGAGCTCTTTGCTCTCTTTTGCTTAAAAGCTTTTTTATGGCCACCTTTGCACAATGCACAAACCAAGATAGCAATTGTGTATATCGGGAACAAACTTGAGGCACAATGGATGATATGATACCAAGATGATATGGTATGTATGCAATGGATGGTGGATCACTAATGTGCACAAATAACGTTAAGCAATACTCAAATGGCTAGTCTCGATAGGCAAATAGCATAAAATGGGCTAGGGGTTAACAATGCAATTGCAAGGGAATATACAAAGGTGTAAATCGAGGTTACCGTCGCTGCGATGATGAGTGGCGGTGTTCTTGGTGTAGATACCAAGATGATGGAGACTCGTCCCTAAGTAGTCGAAACACCTTAGGAAACGGAAAAACCGCGAACTCAAAATCTCAAATGACAATTGTCAAAATGGTGATAGCGGAAAGCGGTGGTGGTGTTGCACTAGGCAATGCGGAAGTGGAATGATGGGCTATACACGTGTCCGAGTTGAAGTTGCCGTCCCTAAGTAGCCGAAACACCTTAGGAGACACAAACCACAACTATTGGGTTAAGTTGGTGGTGGCGGAAGTGTATGGTGGGCACGCCTATGCGGAAGTGGTGGTGGTGGTTGATGAAGAAGCAATCGTCCCTAAGTAGCCGAAACACCTTAGGAGACTCTAATCACAACTCAAACAACCACATATGCAATGGGGAACAAAATGGGTTAGGTTGCGGAAGTCGGTGGTGGTAATGCGGATGATATGGTGGAGGGCCTAGGCAAACTTGCCAAATTTCAGAAAATATGATGGAGTCAAATGATGTTGGTGGTATTTTTGTGGGATAGGGGATGTGAATAGCTTCAAAACGAGCTAAAGAACGTCAAAAATGGAGTTCGGATGAATTAGTTACGGCCAAAACAAGATTTCAGCCGAGTCAGTTTCAGGGTTAACCGGACATCCGGGAGGAGGTCCGGATGATCCGGGCTTGGTCCGGATGATCCGGGTGTTCAGCCGGATGATCCGGGTTCGTCAGCGCTTGATTCATTTTACGGGTGCGTGGGGTTATCCGGACGTCCGGGGGGCCGTCCAGCTAATCCGGGCTTGGTCCGGATGATCCGGGAGAAGGTCCGGATGATCCGGGCAAGTCAAACTGCTCGGGATTTGCTCGTGGAGAAGAATTTTTGGGCGGAAATGGATGATTTTCGGGGCAAAATTTGAGGGATTTCGAGGATGGAAGGTGGGGAAACTTGGGGAGATGCTAGATCCACTTGAAACCAAGCAAATCCATGGATCAAAATCAACAAAACATCATCAAAACCAACAAATCACAAAAAAATTTGGGGCTATTTTTGGTGGGGATTTTCGGATTTAGGAAGAAAACAACAAAATCAAGCTAGAAAACAAGGGGTAGGGGCTCGAAAAATGTGATCAACGTGGCTCATGATACCATATGATGTAGGGTGGAACCCTAATTCGTCGATCTTTCACGTTTGGAGGGGATCCTACGAAGAACACGATGAACACGGGGAAGAACGGGGAGAAATCACAAGGAGAAACACTCAAGAACAAGTCCAATCACACATCCACTAGACAATCAAACACACAAGATCACAAGGTACATGAACAACAAAGGGAAAGATACAAGGTAAGGTTCATCTCCAAGAGGAGGTCTTGATGATATCCTAGATGGATCTTCCCACAAGGGGGTCTTCATGATATCCTAGATGGATCTTCCCTAAAGAGGGGTCTTGTATCCATGAGGGATCTTCTCCTAGATGGAGGTCTTGGCCTCCAATGGAGTAGTGGTCTCTCTCTCAAGAGTAGAGATAGGTAGGAGCAAAGCTCACTTAAGAATGAGCTATCCAATGCTAACCCTAGAAAGGAGGTGGAGGAGGTCTATTTATAGCCCAAGGCGCGAAGGGTAAGTGAGGCGAAGGGGTACACGGGCTTGGCCCAAGTCACGTCTTGTAAGCGAGTCAGATGATCCGGATGGTGGCCCGGATGATTCGGGTGTCGGGGGTCCGGATGATCTGGGCGACCGTCCGGATGATCCGGCTTCGTCGGGCAGCTTCTGTTATCGTCGGGCGAATTGTCCGGATGATCCGGGAGGGCACCCAGATGATCCGGCCGAGCCCAGATGATCCGGACGGGGGTCCAGATGTCCGGCCTGGCTCCTGCAGCCGCTCCGTCTTCTTCTCCTCTTCCGTCTTCTCTTCCATGCTTCCCTCGCGGATGGTGTAGTCGTTCCTTGGCGCTTGCACTCCTCCTTGACATCCATGAAGGTCCGACAATACCTATGCATGCACACGTAAGGAGTGTCAAGTAGTATACCATCCTCGAGAGTGTCAAGTGAGCACGTGTAAAGGAGATGATTCACCTTTGTGTATGTGAAGTAGATGTCGCCCGTGTCACTTGCCAAATGGGCTCTTGATGTGGTGATGTCCGTAGGATGCTCCGCATCAGGTCTCCTCATGAGCATGAGTAGCAACATCACGTGGAGAATATTGACAACATCCAAAACAATGCATATTTGGAACAATGTGATCATGGCATGACGTATTGGATGAATTGCGCAAATCGTGTAAAGGAAGCATGGCAATATCATCACATGAAAAACAAAAGCCAATGACCATCATCTCGTCATCTATGCCATAAGTGCAAATGGGATTGATTTTAATGGGGCATGCATAGTTACTATGTTGAGATTGTAGGGATGCAATATGGGAGATCTCACTCATAGCATATGACAAGTTCAATGGATTGTCAAACATGAAGTGACCAATAGAATTTTCACATGATATCCTATGAAGCATAGCATCATAACTAGGCAACTCAACATGCTCATCATCATATTCATCATTAATAGGTAAGTCAAGGCATGAAGGAGTTTCACTAGCATGAAGCATGGTAATAGGTGGGTCAACATCATGGGAGCAATCAATGTCAAGAGAGTCCACTAGTGGGACAAGAGAAGCACCATCACCTATGTTACCTTTAGAGCGTCGCTCATGTGTTGTAGGTGAGGTGTTGAAGATCGTCTCGTTGTCATCTTCATCTTGATGGAACCATGTGGGGGTTGCATCATCGTCCATCATGGCTATCGTCGTCTCCATAGGAGGTATGGACTCATCAATGGTAGGCGTGTCGTCATGTAGGAGACCTAGCACCAAAGGAGAAAACACACAAGGAGTAGAGGGTAAGTCGTTAGAAATCATAGTGGCCTCACATGCCGTGTCAACTACCTCACTCTCTAAGTGTTGTGGCTCACTCACTCCCTCAAGGATGCTCTCACTCATATGGCTGGTGGAGTCACTCAAATGGCGCTCAACCTCACATAGGATGTGTGGCATGCTCACATGTGTGGGGCTAGTGGTGGTCACACTCATCCTCTCATAGGAAATGCTCTCAATGTCATGTATGGTGGAGTCACTCATGTCACTCATGGGGTGGTGGCTCTCCTCTGATGACGACATCAATACCATTGTTACACCCACAACCCCTGCTACTATACATACTGGACGAATTACTAGAGCTCGCGCATGCCAACTAAATTACCAGGTACTTTCGTTTCTTGGTAATGATTCTAATGTTCATGAGAATATGATGCTGCCTAAATTGGATACATTTGTTTTGCTTACAAATGAAGGACCTAGCTTGGAGAATGATGAACATTGGAGCAAGAACAAGCATGGAGATGATGGCATGCAAGAGAGGACAAACGGAGTTACAAGTGATGATTTCAGGACTTTGAAGCCACCATAATGAGTGCATGAAGCCTTGGACGAAATATACAAGATGCCACTTCATAAATTTCGTCCACAGGCTATTCTAGGTGCTGCGTCACCTTATTATTGGGCCAGGCCCATGTAATTTCGAAATACATAAGCATAGGCTATTTTTAGAGTCCGTATGTGTGGGGAAACAAGAGATAGGGTTAGTTTCGGACCCCTCCACCAAGGGCCACGAAATTCACCCCCTCTTCCTCCATATATACAGCCCTTAGGGCACCGTTTAGACCTTGGGTTTTGTTTAGATTAAAAGTTCGCCATAGCTACAACTTCGCGTACTTCGTTTGTGTTCAACGACCAGACAAAGGCGTCACAGAACCCCACCTTGATCAATAAAGCTTTCATCTTATATTCGTAATATCTAGATTGCAATGTCAGTTTCTTGCTTGTTCTTCGTTTGCTCGCAGGAAACAGACCCTCGTGGTCAGGTTGATCGTGCTCCGGCGTGGTCAATAACCTCTCGGAGTTGGTTTAGCGATTGCTAAAGTAGCGGCGTCCTCGTACGTTCGTAGTCGGATCGTCAAAGTCGACTTCCACCAAAGCGAAATCCACCATCTCATCGAAAGACGGGACACCTTTGCCTCTATCATCCTCACATGGCACTTGGGGCATCTCGACATATGTGGGTGTCGGAGAGATGTTGGTGCAAATGTCTCCATGCTCAACTCCTATCGCCGTGGTCGAAGGGGATGGCCCTCGCTCGACCTTCTCGTCATTGTCTTGTTGTTGGAGGCCCATATGATGTGGCACCTCATAGCTCGTCTCCATGACCGAAGGGAGTGTCCCATGCTCGGCCATCTTCCTTGAGGGGCTTCCGAAGATGGAAGTGTCACCCTCGCTCGGAGGTCGTCGCCTTGGACTTGATGAAGTCGATGTAGGCGTACTCGTGGGAAGTAGGCGAAGATGCCGTACGTCCAAAGGCGAAGATGCCTTGATAGCACTTGGCGAAGATTCCAAAGTGGTTGGTGTAGCCGTAGCGCCATCTTGGTGGTGGTCGTCTCGCGGTCTTCTTTTGTGCTCTTGAAGCTTGGACTTGGCGTGAAGTAGGGCTTGTTGGGACTTGTGCATTTGCGCTTGTGGAGCATCTTCATGATGATGATGTCGTTGTCGTGCTTGAGCTCGTAGTAGATGTCGTTAAATGGTAAATCGTGCACATGATGCTTGGAGGTGACTTGCCCTTCATGGCGGTGATGATCATGAGCGTGATGGTGATCGCCATGTAGATGTGGACGAGGACGATTTGCACTTGCATCTTTTTCGCGCTCCAAAGACTTGTGGCTTGACCGTCGTCGTCTTGAGGATGATGAAGTGGAAGAAGACTTGATCAAGGCCCGAATCTCTTCCATCCTCGCATCTTGCTCCTCCTTTTGTGCGGCAAGCTTGTTGTCCACGTAGTCCCTTTTCCTTGCTTCGGAGTGGAAAATGTCGATGGAGAGGTTCTCAATGCGCTCTTGCAATCTTGATTGTGCGCCTTGCATTTGTCGTCGTAGTCCGAAGATGGAGCTTTTGGTGATGTAGTTGTTCACGCCGTCGTTGTTGTCGTAGACCGAAGAGGAAATGCCTTGCCTATCCATCACAAGACTCAAGCAAATATGAGTGGGAGAAAGAGAAGAACTTATACCAATGTACCTTGACCGATGTTGACAATGAATCAAGTTCACTCAAATGCGGACAATGAAATAGCACTATTGGTACCAATCCTTGTCGATTCTCACACCTACACAAGTAAGGCTTATAGTGGAGCTCGGTGAGGATAGTGGCACAAAAATTTAATGCAAAATGTTAGCAAGAGTCAATAATTGATAGGCGAAGGTGTCGATCTTTCGATGAGATGATAACTATCGATTTGGTGGAGCGACTTTGACGATCCGACTACAAGCGTGCGACGTTGCGCCTTAGCAATCGTTAAACCAACTCCGAGAGGTTATTGACCACGCCGGAGCACAATCAACCTGACCACGAAGGTCCATTCCTGCAAGCAATCGAAGAACAAGCAGGAATATGATAAAAGCAATCTGAATATCGCGAGTATATATGAAGTATTGATAAAGGTGGGGATCCGAAAAGTGGTCTTGGTCTGGTCGTTGGACACAAACGAAGTACACGAAGTTGCAATGGCTAACTTTTAACTAAACAAATCCCAAGCAAAAAGCTACTAAATGGATCTACTTATATAGGAGCAAGGGGTGGCGACCAAGGAGGTGGGAGAACGTCCCAAGGCAGCCTAAAACTAACCCTAGGTCGTACAAGGCCAATGGGCCCAAGTGGAGGTGACGTAACACCTTTGAACTTGTAATTTGACTCGGATTCTGGTGCAGCGTCAGATTGTTTCGTCCATAACTCAACGCTCCGGACGGCTTTTAAGGTGATTCCAACTGTGCTGGAAAGAGCATGAAATCTACTTTCCAACAAAAAACGAATCACCCAATTCGGAGTCCGTATGAAAAAGTTGTTGACGTTTTGAGTCAGGTATGTCTGTGCAGTCCGAATCTGAATCTAGAACGTGAGAGACTTGGACTCTATCTTCTCTTGGCCCAAAAGTGACGTGAGAAGACTTTTGAACAACACCTAAACTTCTCTTTTCCCTTATCTTCATATGTGGATTGTACAAATGTCCCATACACCTGCAATTAGACAAAACACAAAAGTATGTGGAGTATTTTTGTTCGGATAACATAAATATATTATTGAATAGTTTGCACTAGAAATCACGACAAATATGCATGTATGCAATATTTTTGTTCTTATCCAAGGTAGTCATGTCCTCATCATCCTCCCCTTCTTGAAAACAAAGCCGTCCTCGGCGTTGCTTAATCTGAAATGTGGCTAACAAAAGAGACAAGGTGTACATGTTGTATATGTATCGTCATCCATTTTACTTCCCTTGATTTTTGCATATATGACACATGAATAGATGAGTAACTTGCATAGTTCATAAAATCTAAAGCCAACAAATTAGCACAAGAACTAGAAGGCATGAAAATATTGCAACTCAGTTTGCACATATAAGTGAAGCTCTTATTTATTTCAAAAGTTTGACAATGTTCATCATTAAACCATCCCAACATTGGTGAATAAACCTTATTTGAATCAAATTTACATGCTACAACATGCTTAGATAAGCAAACATGCAATGAGTCATTCGACACAGAATCATCACCAAGATTAGAGGTCATATCAAAATGATTAAACATTGATTCTTTTGCATCAACAGTTAATTCAATGGGTGCACTCAAAATTGTTGGTATTTCAGTTGTTTGATCACATAGCGCATTCATGGCAGTATCAAGATTCTCTAAAATAGGTGATGTGCTCAAATCACGGGTAACTCAACACATGATGCATTCAAGTTAACTAGGGATGCATCATTCTCATGTGAAGTTATATCATCAATACCTTCTTTGTTACCTTGTCATAAAGGCGTAGCTGATGTAAGTCTGAGCGTAGACAATGCACCATACTCTTGAGATGATGTCGCTCACAATCCGAGGTGGGTCTGCTCTAGTAGGTGCAACGGTGGAGGAACCAACCGGCGGTGGTGAGCATGAACTGGAATAGTAGTTGTTGCAGTCACCCAATGCATCCTCCTGTAAATGTCTCTCAAAGGTACAAGCACGAACATACATACCAGTAATGCAACGAGGAATATACTGAAATCTTGCCTGAATATCATGGTTCAAACCACCAAAAAATCTATTCATTGTATCATCCTTAGATTCTTCTATGTCACAATGATGCATATAAGATTTGAACTCTTTGTAGTAAGCATGAACAGTGTTGTTGCCTTGTTTAAATTGTTCAAATTTGCGAAGCAATTCACGACGATAGTAAGGAGGGAAAAAATGTTGTCTCATTACATCTTTCAAATCTTTCCAAGTTGTGGGTTGGTTATCAATATTTTTCTTACAATGCACACTCCACCAAACTGAAGCAAAACCAGTAAATGCTCTAGTGGCAGCTCGTACTCGCTCAAGTTCAGAAAAGTCATGGTTACTAAAAACTTGTTCTACTTCAAACTCCCAAGCTAGATAAATAGCAGGATTAAATCTACCCTCAAATGACGGTAAAGAGATAACCTGACCATGTGGTTGTGTGTGTTGTCCCAACTCTCGTGATGGTGAAGATGTGTTTGTCGTCCAAGAACTTCTATCTCCGAAACCTGTCATGATTAGTAGAAACAAGAAACAAAATTCGAGAATAATGTTCCTATGAAATACTAGGATGTGGTTGTAAAGTGCTCCTTTGTAAAGCAAATATCAATATCTTACAAGTTCTTACCATGCGGCGGTGGTGACAAGCAACCAGCGGTGTCAAGTAACTCTGAAGATTGTGTAAAGCGATTGCCGAGGAGCGTCACGTATATACAGTGTAGAAATATGTGGAGCTGGGTTGGCTATATACGGTAGCAAAAATTTAGCAATAATCAATTCAAAGATGCAATGTTGAATAAGCGCTCAACGACAGTCTTGTGCTGGTCCTAGGCTAGACCGGACTAGAGACGCGAGCCTAGAACACTAATGAGGTCACGGCGTAGCACAACTAGCATCAATGAAGGATACTAAGTAGCTCTTGACAGCAAGATAGAAGTGAAGATCCTAGCGGTAGTGAAGATAATGGTGAAAAACAACTACCAAGCGGGATATACAACAACTCTCTCTCAACTTTCCTCTTGAAAAGTTTGAGCCAATTTTATGATAAATTCTTTCAAATAATGCTACTAACTCAAGCTTTCCAATGCAAAAGAATCACTCAATTCCGAGTTGATATGAGAGTCAAAGAATTCTAAAGCGGCACGAAAAATTGGAACAAGCTGTATTCACGAACTTGAGAGGGCAAAAAGACCTATTTAGAAGCCGATTTTGAGGTGTCAAATAATGAACTAGCTTCTGCAACTATTTAGATGCGCCACATTGCTAGCTTCAATTTGAGTACTCACGGAGCCAAAAGGGACTTCGTATGAGGAAGATACACCCGTTTTACTAAACAGTGCGCAAAACAGATTCCAATCCGAATTCAGGTGCGAGATTGATTCTAGATAGATCCGTTTTTTCTTCTCTCTTTTTTTCTCACACTTTTTTCTTTTTATTCTCTCTTTTTCTTTTCTTTTTTCTTTCCTTTTTCTCTCTTTTTTCTCTTTTTTTCTCCCTCTTTCCAAGACAAACTAGATAAGATGCAGATTGGATCAGGCGAAGATGTGAATGACCACAACTATGATTATGACAATGAACAGTGTGTAGCACGTGGTGGAAATTAATAGATGGGATGGTGGAATATTCAATTTCAGTTTAGGGAGATGGTCATGATCTCGTACCTGAGGGGGAGCCCTAACATTGCTTTGGTAAAGGCGGAGGTGTCCCGTCTTTCGATGAGATGGTGGATTTCGCTTTGGTGGAAGTCGACTTTGACGATCCGACTACGAGCGTGCGAGGACGTCGCGCCTTAGCAATCGCTAAACCAACTCCGAGAGGTTATTGACCACGCGAACACGATCAACCTGACCACGAGGTCTATTTCTGCGAGCAAACCAAGAACAAGCAAGCTGAGATTGCAATCTGGATATTGCGAATATAAGATGAAAGCTTTATTGATCAAGGTGGGGTTACGTGGCGCCTTTGTGCAGTCGTTGAACACAAGCGAAATGCAGCGAAGTTGCAGCTATGGCGAACTTTTGATCTAAACAAAACCCAAAGTCTAGAGCGGTGCCCTAAGGGCTGTATATATGGAGGAAGAGGGGTGAATTTCGTGGCCCTTGGTGGAGGGTCGAAACTAACCCTATCTCTTGTTTCCCCACATCTGGACTCTAAAATAGCCTATACTAATGTATTTCGAAATTACATGGGCCTGGCCCAATAATAAGGTGTTGCAGCACCTAGAATAGCCCTGGACGAAATTTATGAAGTGGCATCTTGTATATTCGTCCAAGGCTTCATGCACTCATTATGGTGGCTTCAAAGTCCTGAAATCATCACTTGTAACTCCATTCTTGTCCCCTTGCGCATGCCATCATCTCCATGCTTGTTCTTGCTCCAATATTCATCCTGCTCCAAGCTAGGCCCTTCATTTGTAAGCAAAACAAATGTATCCAATTTAAGCGACATCATATTCTCATGAACATTAGAATCATTACCAAGAAGCGAAAGTACACAGTAATTTAGTTGGCGTCTTGTGAGCTCTAGTAATTGGTCCAGTATGTATAGCAGCAGGGGCTGTGGGTGTAACAATGGTATTGATGTCCTCATCAATAATGTTGAAAGAGATTCACAAATTCACAAGTGAAACAAATGGACCAGTAGCAATGAAAGGTACACGGAAACACACACACGGATAGATAAATGGGGTCGTGCAACCAAGGAATGAGCACAAAATGTGGAATCCACGGAAAACGCTCGTGTTGCACAACTCAAGAGAGACGCTAGTACGATTGCTCAATAGGCGGATACGACACTTGTGCACAACCTATAATATGCAAAATGGATATTCTTTCTATCCCAAGTATGCCATGTATGTATGGTTCCCGGTGTTTCTCTCAAGCATGATATCATATGATGTAGATTTGACAATCTTATATGCAATGTGTTATGATGCTAACACTTGCTTACAAGCTTCTTTGCTCTCTCTCTTTTGCTTAAAAGCTTTATTTCTTTTTTTTCTATGGCCAATTTGCACGATGCACAAACCAAGATAGCAATTGTGTATATGCGGGAACAAACTTGAGGCACAATGGATGATATGATACCAAGATGATATGGTATGTATGCAATGGATGGTGGATCACTAATGTGCACAAGTAACGTTGCTGGCAATACTCGAATGGCTAGTCTCGATAGGCAAATAGCATAAAATGGGCTAGGGGTTAACAATGCAATCGCAAGGAATATACAAAGTTGTAAATCGAGGTTACCGTCCGCTGCGATGATGAGTGGCGGTGTTCTTGGTGTAGATACCAAGATGATGGAGACTCGTCCCTAAGTAGCTGAAACACCTTAGGAAACGGAAAAAACCGCAAACTCAAAATCTCAAATGACAAATGTCAAAATGGTGGTAGCGGAAAGCGGTGGTGGTTTGCACTCGGCAATGCGGAAGTGGAATGATGGGCTATACACGTGTCGGAGTTGAAGTTGCCGTCCCTAAGTAGCCGAAACACCTTAGGAGATACAAGCCACAACTCAAACAAGCTCAAACAACATTGGGTTAAGTTTGGTTGTCGGAAGTGTATGGTGGGAAGGTTATGTGGAAGTGGTGGTGGTGGTGGTTGATGAAGAAGCAACCGTCCCTAAGTAGCCAAAACACCTTAGGAGACTCAAGTCACTACTCAAACAACCTCAAATGCTATGGGGAACGAAATGAGTTAGGTTGCGGAAGTCGGTGGTGGTAATGTGGATGATATGGTGGAGGGCCTAGGCAAACTTGCCAAATTTCAGAAAATATGATGGAGTAAAATGATGTTGGTGGTATTTTTGTGGGATGGGGGATGTCAAGAGCTTCAAAACGAGCTAAAGAACGTCAAAATCGGACTCCGGATGAATTAGTTATGACCAAAACAAAAATCTGTCCGTGTCAGTTTCAGGGTTAACCGAACATCCGGGAGGAGGTCCGGATGATCCGGGCTAGGTCCGGATGATCCGGGAGTACTTCGGGATGATCCGGGTTCGTCAGCTCCGGTTCGGGAATTTGGGCGCGTGGGTTATCCGGACGTCCGGGGGGGCGTCCAGCTGATCCGGGGGATGTCCGGATGATCCGGGAGATGGTCCGGATGATCCGGGCAAGTCAAAACGCTCGGGTTTTGCTCGTGGAGACGAATTTTTAGGCAGAAATGGATGATTTTCGGGGCAAAATTTGAGGGATTTCGTTGATGGACGGTAGGGAAACTTGGGGGAAAGCTAGATCCACTTGAAACCAAGCAAATCGATGGATCAAAATCAACAAAACATCATCAAAACCAACAAATCACAAAAAAATTTGGGGCTATTTTTGGTGGGGATTTTCGGATTTAGGACGAAAACAACAAAATCAAGCTAGAAAACACGGGGTAGGGGCTCCAAAAACGTGATCAACCTCGCTCATGATACCATATGATGTAGGGTGGAACCCTGATTCGTCGATCTTTCACGTTTGGAGGGGATCCTACGGAGAGAACACGAAGAACACGCGGAAGAACACGAGGAAATCACGGGGAAGAACGAGAGAGACACTCAACCGACAAGAGATGAATCACACAAGGTCTAGATCATCGAAGCACGAGTGATACATGGTCCAAAATCAACAAAGGAAAGATACAAAGGTAACCGTTCTTCTCCGAGAGGAGGTCTTGAATCCACGAGGGGATCTTCCCGTAAAGGAGTCTTGTATCCGAGAGGATCTTCTCCGAAGAGGCCGCGGTCTCTCACGAGGAGGAGATCCGATAGATGAGCGAAGCTATATCTCTAACTTGAGCTAAATCAACGCTAAGTCTCAAAGTGAGGAGATGGGGTCCTATATATAGAGTTGGGGGCGAAGGGGTACATGGGCTCAGCCCAAGTCACACGCACAGGCGGGGTCCGGATGATCCGGATGGTGGCCCGGATGATCCGTGTGTCGGGGGTCCGGATGATCCGGGCGACCGTCCGGATGATCCGGCTTCGTCGAGCAGCTTCTGTTGTCTTCGGGCACGATAGCCGGATCGTCCGGGTGGTCGTCCGGATCATCCGGGCTCGGTCCGGATCGTCCGGATGACCCGGGCAAGTCCAGTCTTGCTCCATTCTTCTTCTTCCTTCTCCTCTTCCATGCTTGGCCTTGGTCCGTGGATTCTCCATGGTCATCTTGATTGTACCTGAGTTTATGCAAGGTCCACGCATGAGGTAGCAGCCGTGTCTCATATGCGGAAAGTGACGGTTCGAAGAGGAGTGAATTCACCTTGTGTCCAATGGCGCATAGTCGAGGTCTCATCTTATGTATCCTTGGGGCCCGGAGAGTAGTCGGAGTGTACATGGGGATGAACGTGGGATGCCCCGCATCAAAGCCCTAGGCAAAGATGCCAAAATGCCGAAAATTTGATGGAGTCAAATGATGTTGGTGGTATTTTTGTGGGATGGGGGATGTCAATAGCGTCAAAACGAGCTAAAGAACGTTAAAATCGGACTCCGGATGAATTAGTTATGACCGAAACAAGATTTCAGCCGTGTCAGTTTCAGGGTTAACCGGACATCCGGGAGGAGGTCCGGATGATCCGGGCTAGGTCCGGATGATCCGGGTGTATAGCCGGATGATCCGGGTTCGTCGACTCGGTTACATTTTACGGGTGCGTGGGGTATCCGGACGTCCGGGGGGGGCGTCCAGCTGATCCGGGCTTGGTCCGGATAATCCGGGAGATGGTCCGGATGATCCGGGCAAGTCAAACTGCTCGGGATTTCCTCTCGGGGACGAATTTTTGGGCGGAATTTGGGGATTTTCGGGGCAAAATTGAGGAGATTTCGTGGATGGAAGGTGGGGAAACTTGGGGAAATGCTAGATCCACTTGAAACCAAGCAAATCCACGGATCAAAATCAACAAAACATCATCAAACCAAGAAATCACAAAAAATTTTGGGGCTATTTTTGGTGGGGATTTTCGGATTTAGGACGAAAACAACAAAATCAAGGTAGAAAACACGGGGTAGGGCTCCAAAAACGTGATCAACGTGGCTCATGATACCATATGATGTAGGGTGGAACCCTATAGCGTCGATCTTTCACGTTTGGAGTGGGATCCCTCGAAGAACACGATGAACACGGGGAAGAACGGGGAGAAACCACAAGGGGAAACACTCAAGAACAAGTCCAAATCACACATCCACTAGACAATCAAACACACAAGATCGACAAGGTACATGAACAACAAAGGGAAAGATACAAGGTAAGGTTCATCTCCAAGAGGAGGTCTTGATGATATTCTAGATGGATCTTCCCACAAGGGGGTCTTGATGATATCCCGCAGGATCTTCTCCTAGATGGAGGTCTTGGCCTCCAATGGAGCAGTGGTCTCTCTCTCTCAAGAGTAGAGATAGGTAGGAGCAAAGCTCACATACAAA
>JAHHZJ010001569.1:0-25315 GCA_021437245.1 Aegilops speltoides
TGATGACATGTTCGTCTTGCTTTCGATGAAGAGTGGATTTGTAGAAGAACGGCCTTCCATCATTTCAACAAATTGTGAGTGGTAGAAGGAGAAGAATGAATACCAATGTACCTTTGAGAAGTTGAAGATGAATCAAGTTCACTCAAATGGGACAATGAAATAGCACTATTGGTCCGATCCTTGTCGATTCTCACACCTACACAAGTAAAAGCTTTTGGTGGAGCTTGGTTAGGATGGTGGCACAAAATTGATTGCAATCGTTAGCTTGACTCAAAAATGTTGAAGAAGATTAGAAATTCATATGCAACAAGTAGACCAAGCAAGTAGTGGTACAGGAACACCCAAAATAGATAAATGGGATTGTGCAAACCAAAAGTGAGCCAAAATGTGGAATCACGAAAATGCTCTTGTTCACAATACTAGAGGCAGCTAACGGATTGCACAATAGGCGGATCTGGAACTTGTGCACAACCTACTAGCAAAAATCCGATCTCTATCCCATTATGCTATATGTATGGTGTATCGTTAATGACCAAGATGATCTTATTGACAATCTTAATGTTGTTGATGCTATGCTTGTTGCTTATAAGCTCTTTGCTTATCTTCCCTCTTTGCTTAAAAGCTTGAGTGCTCTTTCTCTTTTGAGCTCTTTTCTTATGCAAACTTGGCGAACTAAGATAGCAATTGTGTATCGATGACAACTTTGTGACACACAAGTTGATTTGAGATATACCAGATTTATTATGTTGGTGTATGAACTAATGTGCACAAATCACGTTGGCAATACTCAATGGCTAGTCCGGTGGGTAAGCAGCATAAAGATGGTATATGATGGTTATCAATGCAATTGCAAGGTATGACAAAGATGTTCGATGTTACCGTCGTGGCAAGATAGTAAAACCAAAATGGGTTTGTTGTTGATGTCCCCGCCTAATAGGCCACAAGAGGACAAAATCCTCAAATTTTGAACTCAAAATCGAATGGTAATCGGAGGTTGAGTCTTTGGGTTTGGCAAGTGGAAATGGTGGTGGATCGGTGGGGAGGTGTATATGTGTGTGGGATGGTGGTGGTGGTAGATGGGGAACGGTCTGCCGTTTGGTGAAGCGGGATGATCGGGCGAGGGGGATGATCCGGGACATCCGGATGATCCGGGCGGTCGACCCGCGCGGGAACTTGGGAAGAACTTCAGCGGGGGGTTTGGCGATTTGGGGTTTTGGGTGGATTTCAAGGGGAAGAAGGTGGGGAAACACAAGATCCAGAGTTACACCGAATCCACGGATCAAAAACAACAAAACATCATCAAAACTAACAAATCACAAAAAAATTTGGGGGTATTTTTGTGGGGATTTTAGGTTTTAGGGACAAAACAACAAAATCAAGAAAATCACGGGGTAGGGGAAAAAGCGTGATCAACGTGGCTCATGATACCATATGATGTGGGTGGAACCCTAATTGTCGATCTTTCACGTTTGGAGGGATCCCGGGAGAAAAAACCGGAAGGGAGGAAATCCGAGGGAAGAACAAGAGAACACTCAGCCCAGACAAAGATCGATCACACAAGGTCTAGATCATGAAGCAGGTGATACATGGTCCAAATCAACAAAGGAAAGATACAAAGGTAGCCGTTCTTCTCCGGAGGAGGTCTTGAATCCACGAGGATCTTCCCTTGGAGGGTCTTGAATCCGATGGATCTTCTCCTAGGCGGAGGTCACGATCTCCGTGGAGAAATCCGGTGGATGAAAAAGCTCTCACACACAAATATGAGCTAATCAATGCTAAGCCTCAAAGTGAGGGGGTCCTATATATAAGAGTGCAGGCGAAGGGGTACCCAGGCTTTCCAGAACCATGTGGGGGATGATCGGGACAGGTCGGATAAAGGGTGGTCCAGGATGATCCGGGTGGAGTCCGGATGGCCGGAGGAATCGGTGGGGCGATGGGCGGATTCCTTTGGGGTCCGGACATCCGGCGGGTCCGGATGATCCGGGCTGGGTCCGAATGATCCGGCCGTATGGAGGGGTTGCCCGGTGGATTTGCGGATCGTCCGGGACCAAGGTCCGGATCAAGGGCTTGTCCGGATCGGAACCTCTGTCCGGATCGTCCGGCCTCCACGGTACTTGTTGCTTTCTCTTCTCGGTCTTCACGCATGTCTTCCGCTTCGATTCTCCTTCTTAACTTCTTCATGGTTAAACTCCTTGGTGCGAGTATGCATAGAGTTCCGTTTGAGGTAGTAACCATGTCTCATGTGAATCGAAGGAGAGTCGTGAGAGGGGTGATGTCACCTCGGTCTCAAGAGCTCTTGCGTGCTTTCAGTCATCGGTCCTTGTGGTGTTGTAGGTGTTGATGTAGAGTCCATGGGGATGATAGAAGGATGCTCGCATCAATAGGTCTCGTGAACCATTTGCATTTATAACAACGCCTCTACCTCTATTGTTTGGTGCTAGGTCCCATTTATGATGCCGCGCCGATCCTCGGGACTTCGTCCTCCCTTTGGACAAGGCGATGGCCATGGTGAATTATGATGCACCCCCACATGGTTCCATCAACATGGTGATACCATTTGGTCTTTCCCACCTCACCTACACCACTTGAGTGGAATGAC
Source organism: Aegilops speltoides (assembly GCA_021437245.1). Taxonomy (NCBI): domain Eukaryota; kingdom Viridiplantae; phylum Streptophyta; class Magnoliopsida; order Poales; family Poaceae; genus Aegilops; species Aegilops speltoides. The sequence goes on from JAHHZJ010001569.1 coordinate 2,600, forward strand.
AAGGTAACATAGGTGAAGGTGATGCTCTAGGTCCCACTAGTGGACATTAGAGTGACATTGATTGTTTGCATGATGTTGATCCACCTATTGCCATGCTTCATTCTAGTATGATTTCCCCATGCGATGATTTGCCCATTTATGATGAGTATGATGATTCTATTGTGGATCATTAGTTGTGATGCCATGTTACATAGGATTTCTTGTGACAATTCTTTAGGTCTATCATGTTTGATAATCAGCTTGACTTGTCATATGCTATGCATGAGATCAACCATATGTCTTATTGCAATCTCTTCATAGTGACTATGCATATGCCATTAAAATAAACCAATTTGCACATATGGCATCGATGACCAAGCCCATGGTTATTGGTATTTGTTTCTCTTGAAGTGATATTGATATGCTCCTTTGCATCATTTAACTCATATGCCATGCCATGACCACCCTAACCCGGATATGCATTATTTTGGATGTTGTCCATTTTCTCCATATGATGTTCAAATGTTGCTCATGAGGGAGACCCCAATAATTTCCTCCTTACATTTTGGAATTTTGAAGATCCATCCATCCATTGCATGATCCCAATACTTGTCTAATACACAATAATACTCCCCAAAGATAAACATGCTTTTGGTGTGCCTTATGCTTATTTGCTCAATTTGTCAGTCACCATCATGTCATACATAACTATTCTTTCATGATGGATGACATGTTCATAGTACCATGCCTCAAATTTCTTTGAGCATTCCTTATCTTCATGCTAACTCACATTACTTTGCACATACACATCATGATGGATGATGTGTACATTTACCACCAGCATTGTAGTTCTTTAGTTTGTGTCTCTTTGTGTAAATTTTGCCATAGACTACTTATCAAGGCTACGCAATCCCAAGAGTTGACAAAGCAGCTATGAGGCAATGGCGATTTGGGATCGTGGACTATCCTTATAGCACGTGCCCTTGACGGAATACATGACTCCACTCTTGCATAGCTCTCCTGCGGCTATGGGCCATTTACCACTTGTCTTATACGCTCATTTCTGTTCAAGGCTATACTTGCTCCTATACCTTTGCCATGCAATTGTATTATGTACATCTACCATGTTTCATCATTATACTACTTCTATGTGTATTTGCATGCTTGGTAGAGATCCTTGTTGCTATTGCCATGTTTTATCATGTGCCTTATGTGATGAGGGGACATCAATACCATTGTTACACCACAGCCCCTGCTGCTATACATCTTGGACCAATTACTAGGCTCGCATGCATCCAACCTAAATGCAGGTACTTTCGTTTCTTGGTAATGATTCTAATGTTCATGAGAATATGATCTTTGCCTAAATTGGATACATTTGTTTTGCTTACAAATGAAGGGCCTAGCTTGGAGAAGGATGAACATTGGAGCAAGAACACACATGGAGTTGATGGCATGCATGAAGGAGATCAAAGCGGAGTTACAAGTGATGATTTGGGACTTTGAAGCCACCATAAAGAGTGCATGAAGCCTTGGGACGAAATATACAAGATGCCACTTCATAATATTAGTCCATAGGCTATTCTAATCTTCAAATCACCTTATTATTAGGCCAGGCCCATGTAATTTCAAATACATTAGTATAGGCTATTTTTAGAGTCCGTATGTGTGTGGAAACAAGAGATAGGGTTAGTTTGGACCCTCTCCACCAGCCACGAAATTCCCCTCTTCCCTCCATATATACAGCCCTTAGGGCACCGTTTAGACTTAGGTTTTGTTTAGATCAAAAGTTACGCCATAGCTGCAACCGCGTGCCGTTTGTGTCCTGTGACCGAGACAAAGCGTCACGAAGCCCACCTTGATCAATAAAGCTTCCATCTTATATTCGCAATATCCAGTTGCAATCTCGATTTCTTGCTTGTTCTTCGTTTGCTCGCATGAAATAGACCCTCGTGGTCGGGTTGATGGGTGCTCGGCGTGGTCAATAACCTCTCGGAGTTGGTTTAGCGATTGCTAAGCGCGGCGTCGCTGCGTTCGTGAGTCGGATCATCAAAGTCGAAACTTCCACCAGCGAAATCCACCATCTCGCGAAAGAGCGGGACACCTTTGCCTCTATCAAGTGGTATCAGATTTCCGGGTTGCTCGGTGAGATTTTACGATTTTAAATAGTTTAGATCGAGTCATTCTTCATACCTACAGTCCACGAAAAGCCAAAAAAAATTAGGGTTAGGTCATCATATCCGAACCAATCGAGCCTTTGCATAATCTTTTACGTATTTGCGTTGTTGAATTTGCGGTTGCATAAATGGTAATCGAATTCTTTGGTCTTAGAGTCTAGTCTTTTAGAGTTTGAGTTACGGTCATAAGTTGTCATGCCGCCGCACCATCATCATCGCCCACGCCATCTACCACCGCTTATCACTTGCGCTTGAATCCGTATCATATACCACCACGCGCCGCCCATACCACCACCACGTTGCCATATACCACCACCATATATCCACCACTGTCCGAGTTCCTTGCATATTAGATTTGTTTTGGGATCCATCTAATTTCGATTCGTGTTTCCTTATGCAGTGGGTTTGGATTCAGCAATCTTTTGCGTCAGTAGAGGTTGGTTTCAAAAAAAAAAAAGTCGGAAACCACCCTCGTTTAAAATTTTCCAACATACGGGATAAAAGTTTTGAGCTATCCTATTTTTGGGTGTTTCTAAGCGTATTGACATGCCCGTTATAGAAAGTTTTTTGACCCGTTTCAGTTTTTCGCATGGGGTAGTGAAAAAAAAAAATTTGGTGAAAATTTGTTGCCCATCTGTCGATTTGACACAGGAAGAGTTTTGAGACACTAGCCATTATAGTGATTTTTATGGCAATATGGCAAAAGTAAAAAAAAAAACAAAAAAAAAAAAATTCAGAGTGTGCTTTTCCTTTGTTTACGTCTTGCGTCGTGATTTTGTTAGTGTTCTGGGCTGCGCGTCTCTGTACGGTCTAGCCTAGGACCACCTGATCTGAAGTCGTTGAGCGTTTATTCAACTTGCATCTACTGATTTGATTATTGCTGACCCTTTTTGCTACCATATTATAAGCCTTCCCAGCTCCACATACATCTAAATCGTCGTTTGATTCTCACAATGTCGCTATAGCCAAGCTTTGAGAGTTTTGACTTCTAGCGGTTGCCGATCACCACTTTCTTTGAGGTAGGCGGTAAGAATTTGAGATTTGCTTCACGGTTTGTGTCCACCACCACACCACCACCACTTCCTAGTAGTGATCATGTGGATCATATTCTTGTGTGTTTCTATTCTTTGCTAACCATGGCGAGAACTACAGGCCGATGAGACTGATTGGGAGAACGACAAACAACGGCTACATGATAAGTTTCAGCAAATGATGATTGGACGAGTGCAAGATGTGAGTAAACAGATTTAGCGAGGCCATGGAGAAGATAGATGGCATTGAGAAGGCGTTTGAAACAAAGCTTGATAGCAAGTTTGATGAATTGCTCGTAGCGTTTTCCACAACCACCGCTTGGCTGCTACCTACGCACCTCTGCAGCTGACAACCTTCGCCCCTTCCGAATCGGTATGGGCCAGGCTCGGCGTGTTCCTATTGAGCGGACAAAAATGCTGGTGCCGCTACTCTGCTTTGTTGGTGCTTCTTTGGCTCCTGCACTCTGCTGCTTAACATGGTGCAAGCGAGGATGATTATGTGGAAGATTAGGAGGATGAGGTTGATCAACATCGAACTTCGTGCAACCACCGACACCACAACCACCAGGTCGTCCACATGCAAATAATGGCAATGTTAGGGCTCCCCTCAGTGCGAGATCATGACCATCTCCCTAAGCTGAAATTGAATATTCCACCATTTGAGGGTAGATATGTTCTGATATATATCTTACTTGGGAGTTAGAAACTGAACAACGATTTACATGTTTACAATATCACGAGGAGGCGTGTTCTGTTTCTATTTGTGCTTTCACTAGCTTTGCATGTGTTTGGTGAATCGAACATTGTAGATTATATCTGTTCCATTACTTGGGCTGCTTTGAAAACTGCTATCGTGCTCGTTGGGTTCCACCATATTATCAACGTGAATTACTTCAAAAATTGCAGCGTTTAAGACAAGGAAAAAATTCTGTAGAAGAATATTATCGGGAATTGCAAACTGGCTTGATTAGATGTGGTATTGTTGAGGAGAATGAAGCTATGCTTGCACGTTTTACAGGTGGATTAAATAGAGATTGAGACCATTCTAGACTATAAGGATTATAATAATATCTTTCGTTTATTCCATCTTGCTTGTAAAGCTGAGCGTGAAGTGCGAGGATCGGAACGATGGCATGGCGCGCACTAACTTTTCTGAATCGACCTTCACATGGACACCGTGCATCATCTACTTCCTTGCACCATCACCTCCTTGGTGCCACCTCCAACAAGTGATACAAGAAGCGAGGCACAACCACCACTATCTGCCAAGCACACTGCTTGGGCCTGCCAGAGCTCTTCTTCCATGCCGTCAGCAGGGGCACACAAGTGATATTATTTGTAAATGCGTTTGTAAGGAAGAGGACATTTTGCGAGAGAATGCAAATCTCAGCGATGTGATGATTGCTCTTGAGGATGGTGGGTATGAGTCCGCTAGTGACTATGATGAGGAGACTTTGGCTCTTATTACACATGAGGAACACGGTGGAGATGATTACGATCATGAGACACAATACATGGCTCTTTGAAGATCTTGGCGGTATGAATGTTTAGTTGCTCAGCGTGTTTTGAGTGTGCAGGGTTACAAAGCTGAGCAAAATCGAGGCATAATTTGTTCCATACAAAGGGAGTTGTGAAGGCGTTCTATTCAGCGTCATCATAGATGGAGGGCTGCAACAACTTGGCTAGCATGGAGATGGTGGAAGCTATCTCTCACCACAAGACCACATCCACATCCTTACTACATCCAATGGTTCAACAACAGTGGCAAGGTGAAGGTAACACGTCTTTGTTACGTGTGCATTTTAGTATCTCTACATATGCTGATTATGTTGATTGTGATGTGGTACCTATGCAAGCATGTTCCTTGTTACTTGGTAGACCATGGCAATTTGATAAAAATTCTGTACACCATGGTAGAAACAATCGATATACTCTTGTTCATAAAGATAAAAATATTACTTTGCTTCCTATGACTCACAGGTCCATTTTGAAGATGATATTAATAGAGCTAATAAAGCAAAGCAGGAGAAAAATAAAGTGAAAATCAGATTGTGGCAAAAGAATTTGAGCAACACATGAAGCCTAATAATAAACCATCTCTTGCTACGAAATTAAATTGAAAAGTGCATGTTTACTTGCCACCAAATCGATATTGATGAGCTAGATTTTGGCAAATCTATTTGCTATGCTTTTGTGTGCAAAGAGGCATTATTTTCATTCGAGGGATGTGCCTTCCTCTTTGCCCCTATTTGTCACTAACATTTTGCGGGAGTTCGGCGGCGTCTTTCCACAAGGCGTGCCACGGGATTACCACCTATTAGAGGATTGAGCATCAAATTGACTTAATTCGGTGCATCATTACCAACCGTGCACCATACCGTACCAATCCGGAGGAGGCGAAGGAGATTATCGTCAAATGCAGAGAGCTGCTCGACAAAGGTTATATCTGCGAATCCCTTAGTCCTTGTGCTGTTCCTATTATTCTAGTGCGAAAAAAGGATGGTACGTCACGTATGTGTGTTGATTGTAGAGGCATCAATAATATTACTATTCGTTATCGTCACCCTATTCCTAGGCTAGATGATATGCTTGATGAATTGAGTGGCTCTACAATATTCTCCAAAGTTGATTTGCGTAGTGGATACCATCAAATTAGTATGAAATTGGGAGATGAATGGAAAACAGCATTTAAAACTAAGTTTGGATTATATGAGTGGTTAGTCATGCCTTTTGGGTTAACTAATGCACCTAGTACTTTCATGAGATTAATGAATGAAGTTTTCGTGCTTTCATTGGACGATTTGTGGTAGTTTATTTTGATGATATCTTGATTTATAGCAAATCTTTGGAAGAACATTTGGAACATTCACGTGCTGTTTTTAATGCTCTCGTGATGCGTTTGTTTGGTAACCTTGGGAAGTGCACCTTTTGCCCGACCGAGTATCTTTTCTTGGCTATGTTGTTACTCCTGACGGAATTGAAGTTGATAAAGCCAAGATTGAAGCTATTGTGAGTTGGCAGCAGCCCAAAAGCGGTCACACAAGTGAGGAGTTTCCTTGGCCTCATTGGTTTCTATAGGCGTTTTGTGAGAGATTTCAGCACCATTGCTGCACCTCTCAATGAGCTTACAAGAAGGATGTGCCTTTTGTTTGGGGTACCGCCTGCGGAAGAAGCCTTCCGCGGTATTGAAGCTAAGTTGACACATGCTCCTTTACTCCAACTTCTGATTTTAATAAGACTTTTGAGCTTGAATGTGATGCTAGTGGAATTGGATTAGGAGGTGTGTTATTACAAGATGGCAAACCTGTTGCATACTTTTACGAAAAATTGAATGGGCCTAGTCTGAATTATTCTACTTATGATAAAGAATTATATGCTCTTGTTAGGACTTTAGAAACATGGCAACATTATTTATGGCCCAAAGAATTTGTTATACATTACGATCATGAATCTTTGAAACATATTAAAAGTCAAGCTAAACTGAATCGTAGACATGCTAAATGGGTTGAATTCATTGAGACTTTCCCTTATGTCATTAAACACAAGAAGGGTAAAAAAATGTTATTGGCTTTGATGCATTGTCTCGTCGCTATACTATGCTTTCACAACTTGACTTCAAAATATTTGGTTTGGAGACCATCAAAGATCAATATGTGCATGATGCTGATTTTAAAGATGTATTGCAGAATTGTAAAGAAGGTAGAACATGGAACAAGTTCGTCATTAATGATGGATTTGTTTTCGTTCTAACAAGCTATGCATTCAGCTAGCTCAGTTAGTCTTTTGTTGTTGCAGGAGGCGCATGGAGAAGGACTAATGGGACACTTTGGCGTGAAGAAGGCGAGGATATACTAGCTACACATTTCTTTTGGCCAAAGATGAGGCGGGATGTTGGCGTTTTGTTGCTCATTGCACTACATGTCAAAAAGCTAAGTCACGACTCAATCCTCATGGTTTATATATGCCTTTTCTGTACCAAGTGTTCCTTGGGAGGATATATCTATGGACTTTGTTTTAGGTTTACCTCGAACAAAGAAGGGAGGATAACATATTTGTTGTCGTGGATAGATTCTCGAAAATGGCACACTTTATACCATGTCATAAGCGATGATGCTATTAATGTTCTTGATTTGTCCTTTCGTGAAATTATTAAACTTGCATGGTGTGCCAAATACTATTGTTTCAGATCGTGATACTAAATTTCTTAGCCACTTTTGGAGATGTTTATAGGCTAAGTTGGGGACTAAACTACTTTTTAGTACTACTTGTCACCCCCAAGTGATGGACAAACTGAAGTAGTCAATAGAACATTGTCTACTATGCTTAGGGCTGTTTTGAAGAATAATAAGAAAATGTGGGAAGAATGCTTGCCTCATATTGAATTTGCTTATAATCGTTCATTGCATTCTACTACTAAGATGTGCCCTTTTGAAATTGTGTATGGTTTCCTACCTCGTGCACCTATTGATTTATTGCCTCTTCCATCTTAGGAGAAGGTTAATTTTGATGCTAAAAGCGTCTGAGTTGATTTTAAAAATGCATGAGTTAACTAAGGAAAACATTGAGCGTATGAATGCTAAATATAAACTTCTTTGGAGATAAGGGTAGAAAACATGTTGTGTTTGCACTGGAGATCTTGTTTGGTTACATTTGCGTGAGGATAGATTTCTGATTTTGCAAATCAAAGCTAATACTACGTCTTTGCTGGTCCCTTTAAGGTGTTGGAGAAAGTAAATGATAATGCATATACACTTGAGCTGCTGCTGATTTTGGGGTTAGTCCACTTTTAACATTGCAGATTTGAAGCCATATTTGGGTGAGGAAGATGAACTTCCGTCGAGGCGACTTCATTTCAAGAAGGGGAGGATGATGAGGACATCAATACCATTGTTACACCCACAGCCCTGCTGCTATACATCTTGGACCAATTACTAGAGCTCGCGCATGCATCAACTAAATTACGGTACTTTTCGTTTCTTGGTAATGATTCTAATATTCATGAGAATATGATCTTTGCCTAAATTGGATACATTTGTTTTGCTTACAAATGAAGGGCCTAGCTTGGAAGGATGAACATTGGAGCAAGAACACACATGGAGTTGATGGCATGCGCAAGGAGATCAAGAAGCGGGTTACAAGTGATGATTTCGGGACTTTGAAGCCACCATAAAGAGTGCATGAAGCCTTGGACGAAATATACAAGATGCCACTTCATAATATTCGTCCATAGGCTATTCTAGGTGCTTCGTCACCTTATTATTAGGCGAGGCCATGTAATTTCGAAATACATTAGTATAGGCTATTTTTTAGAACCGTATGTGTGGGAAACAAGAGATAGGGTTAGTTTGGACCCTCCACCAAGGGCCACGAAATTCACCCCTCTTCCTCCATATATACAGCCCTTAGGGCACCGTTTAGACTTAGGTTTTGTTTAGATCAAAAGTTAGCCATAGCTGCAACTTGGCGTGCCGTTTGTGTTCAGCGACCGGACAAAGCGTCCACAGAACCCCACCTTGATCAATAAAGCTTCCATCTTATATTACGCAATATCCAGTTGCAATCTCAGTTTCTTGCTTGTTCTTCGTTTGCTCATGAAATAGACCCTCGTAGTCGGGTTGATCGTGCTCGGCGTGGTCAATAACCTCTCGGAGTTGGTTTAGCGATTGCTAAAGCGCGGCGTCCTCGCCGTTCGTGGTCGGATCGTCAAAGTCGACTTCCACCAAGCGAAATCCACCATCTCATCGAAAGGCAGGACACCTTTGCCTCTATCACCATGCTATTGTCCTCATATCTTGCTTTCATGCTTGTGCTATGACATGTGAATTATTCATGCCCAATATTTGCACCAATGACATACTTGCCATGATTCCTCCTATTATGTTGCATCTTACACTACTAGCTTGCTTAACTTGTTGCTATGATTGCTCACTTTGTTGCATCACCCATGTTCACTACTTGCTTTCTTGGGTTGATGACATATATGCTCATACCTCTCACATGATAGATCTTGCATTGACTTGCCATTATCACATTCCCATGCATCATGATATATATGCCTTGTGTGTTGCATCAAATTCTTGGACTACTTGCTACTATCATATGGTTGGTTGCACCAATATCATTTCTTCACATATGTCATGTCCCTTTGCTTGTCACATGCTTGACAGATTGCCTCACACATGATGAACAATTGCTCTTTCCATTGTATTGAGTGCCACGATATCTTCACTACACCCTATACACGTTATGCTTGGATTATCTTGCACTTGCCCCATGTGTTTAGACATTTCACTATATTTGGTGTTGTGAATGACTCTTATGCCTACCATACACGTTCATTGAGCTCTTTATGCATGCTTGCTATGACCTTGAGGTAGATGCTTGTTCACTTATCGCATATATTTGCATCTTGACCTCCCATTTGCATGCTTGTTCCCATGATATACTTGATTGTGCTCAATTTATATGCTCAAATGCCATGCCACACTTCTTTGTCAAACCATATGCTATGCTTGATGACAACACTTGTTGGGTGAATCACCTCTTGAATGCTTGGTTTTGCTCTTCGACAACCATTTGTTTTTCCAAGTGCTTGTTATCTTTGCTACTTTTGAAGGAATTACAAGGCAGTGCGACATTGGAGGGTGCCCATGTGGAACTACAAGATGTGCGATGCTTGGTGATCGTCCACTTCTACCGCACGACATCATCTCTTTCCCATGGTGATTTGGATTTGATCCGAGGTGGGATCTTTCCCAAGGGAGGGATGATGCGGACCATCCTACGGACATCACCACGTCAGAGCCCATTTGGCAAGTGACACGTCGACATCTACTTCACATACACAAGGTGAATCATCTCCTTTACGTGCTCACTTGACACACTCGAGGATGGTATACTACTTGACACTCCTTACATGTGCATGCATAGGTATTGTCGAGCTTCACGAGATGTCAGGAAAGTGCAAAGCGCCAAGAGCGACTACACCATCCGCGAGGAAGCGTGGAAGAAGGCGGAAGAAAGGAAGAAGAAAGAATGGGCAGAATTTGGATTTGCACGGATCATCCGGACCCCAGCCGAGACGATCCGGACCGAGCCGGATGATCCGGGCGACCTCCAGACGATCCGGCTACCATGCCGAAAACAATGAGAACACCTTTCGGCAAGCGGATCATCGGACGGTCGCCGGATCATCCGGACCCCGACACCGGATCATCTGGGCCACCATCCGGATCATCCGGACCCGCTGCGTCGTGACTTGGGCGGCCCGTGTACCCCTCGCCCTCACTTACCCCTTAGCCCTTGGGCTATAAATGAACCTCCTCCACCTCCTTTCTAGGGTTAGCAAAGTGATAGCTCATTCTTAAGTGAGCTTTGCTCCTACTATCTCTACTCTTGAGAGAGAGACCACTACTCCATTGGAGGCCAAGACCTCCATCTAGGAGAAGATCCCTGCGGATGCAAGACCCTCTTTAGGGAAGATCCATCTAGGATATCATCAAGACCTCCTCTTGGAGATGAACCTTATGTTGTATCTTTCCTTTGTTGTCCATGTACCTTGTGATCTTGTGTGTTTGATTGTCTAGTGGATGTGTGATTGGACTTGTTCTTGAGTGTTTCCCTTGTGATTTCTCCCGTTCTTCCCGTGTTCATCGTGTTCTTGAAGGATCCGCTCCAAGCGTGAAAGATCGGCGAATTAGGGTTCCACCCTACATCAGCGGGGAGTATTTTTTTTGGATTGTGGCGCTAAATCATGACAGTTTGAAGTACTTATGGGTTAAACGCAGACTCAGAATAACAAAATTATCATCATTTTAGTGAACATCTGTCCATTCTATGGCGGTCCATGAAAGTACTTCATTTTGTCATGCTCTTTTGCTGATTGCCCCAAAATTTCTTGTCCTCTATAGAGGAGATCTCATTTCCACATATATATTGACCGATGCAGGAATGCCCTTTTGTTCTTGGCTTTCCGGCGCATGAGTTCTGACATGCCATCCATGAAAACAAGGAGAATAAGGCATATAGCTGGATTTTCTTCAATTCGGCCAAATGAGATTGCGGATCATAGAGCATCTGTGTAAACAGTGCGTTTGTCCCTACCAGAGGCTAATGTCTATAAGCAACATAATCTCTCGAATTTCCTTCAAAAGGAAGTACCAATGGGTTGAAACTTGTCGGCAGCGACAAATGATGTTCTTTGACTTTTAGAGCCAAAAGTCCTGCTTAAGGCTGAATTTGAGGTACTCGGGCCTCTGGCATAATGAGTATTTTTGGATTATACGCTCGTCGCGAGCAGTTTAGTACTTATGGGTCAAACCACGGACTCGAATAACAAAATTATGACCGTTTTAGTGAACATCATCCTTTCTATGGCGGTCCTTGAAAGTACTTCATTTTCTCGTCGCTTTTGCTTGATTGCCCCAAAATTTCTTGTCCTCTATAGAGGAATATCGTTTCCACATATATATTGACGATGCAGGAATGCCCTTTTGTTCTTGGCTTTCAGCGCATGAGTTACAACATGCCATCAAGCGAAAACAAGGAGAATAAGGCATATAGCATTTGGATTTTCTTCAATTCTGACCAAATAAGTTGCCGGATCATAGAGCATCTGTGAAAGATACGTTTGTCCCTACCAGGGGACTAATGTCTATAAGCAACATAATCTCTCGAATTTCCTTCAAAGGAAGTGCCAATGGGTTTAGAAACTTTAAAAGCAATGACAAATGATGTTCTTTGACTTTTAGGGCCAAAAGTCACCTTAAGGCTGAATTTGAGGTACTCGGGCCTCTGGCTCAGCGGGGAGTATTTTGTGGATTATACGCTCGTCATGGCAGTTTGATTACTTATGGGTCCGACACGGACTCGAATAACAAAATTATGACCGTTTTAGTGAACATCATCCTTTCTATGGCGGTCCTTGAAAGTACTTCATTTTCTCGTGCACTTTGTGATTGCCCCAAAATTTCTTGTCCTCTATAGGGAGATATCGTTTCCACATATATATTGACCGATGCGGGAATGCCCTTTTGTTCTTGGCTTTCACGCGCATGAGTTACAACATGCCATCCAAGCGAAAACAAGGAGAATAAGGCATATAGCCGCTGGATTTTCTTCAATTTACGGCCAAATGAGATTGCCGGATCATAGAGCATCTGTAGAAAGGTACATTTGTCCCTACCGAGGACTAATGTCTATAAACAACATAATCTCTCAATTTCCTTCAAAAGGAAGTGCCAATGGGTTCGAGAACTTATCGGCAATGACGAATGATGTTCTTGGACTTTCGGGGCCAAAAAGTCCTTCTTAAGGCTGAATTTGAGGTACTCAAGGCCTCTGATGCAAGCGGGGAGTATTTTTGGATTCGCATGCTACGCATGCGAGCAGTTTGAGTATATGGGTCCAACATGGACTCGAATGACAAAATTATGACCGTTTTAGTGAACATCTGTCCATTCTATGGCGGTCCTTGAAAATACTTCATTTTCTCGTGCTCTTTTTGCTGATTGCCCCAAAATTTCTTGTCCTCTATAAAGGAGATATCGTTTCCACATATATATTGACCGATGCGAGAATGCCCTTTTGTTCTTGGCTTTCGCACATGAGATTCTGACATGCCATCCGTGAAAACAAGGAGAATAAGGCATATAGCCTTTGGATTTTCTTAAATTTATGGCCAAATGAGATTGCGGATCATAGAGCATCTGCGAGAATGGTACGTTTGTCCCTACCGAGGGCTAATGTCTATGAGCAACATAATCTCTCAATTTCCTTCAAAAGGATGTGCCAATGGGTTGAGAACTTCGAAAAAGCAATGACGAATGATGTTCTTTCACTTTCGGGGCCAAAAGTCTGCTTAAGGCTGAATTTGAGGGTACTCGGGCCTCCCTGGCACAAGCGGGGGTATTTTTTTGGATTCTTGGCGCTCGTCGGGGCAGTTTGAGTACTTATGGGTCCGACCACGGACTCGAATAACAAAATTATGACCATTTTAGTGAACAACTGTCCATTCTATGGCGATCCTTGAAAATACTTCATTTTCTCGTGCTCTTTTTCCTGATTGCCCTAAAATTTCTTGTCCTCTATAGAGAGATATCGTTTCCACATATATATTGACGATGCAGGAATGCCCTTTTGTTCTTGGCTTTCCGCAGCATGAGTTACTGACATGCCACCTGCGAAACAAGGAGAATAAGGCATATAGCCCTGGATTTTCTTCAATTCTGCCAAATGAGATTGCGGGATCATAGAGCATCTGTAGATAGGTACATTTGTCCCTACCGAGAGGCTAATATCTATAAGCAACATAATCTCTCGAATTTCCTTTAAAAGGAAGTGCCAATGGGTTGAAACTTGCGAAAAACAGCGACAAATGATGTTCTTTGACTTTTAGGGCCAAAAGTCCTGCTTAAGGCTGAATTTGAGGTACTCCGGGCCTCTGGCGCAATGAGTATTTTTTTGGATTCAGCGCTAAATGCGGCAGTTTAGTACTTATGGGTCGACACGGACTCCGAATAACAAAATTATGACCGTTTTAGTGAACATTTGTCCTTTCTATGGCGGTCCTTGAAAGTACTTCATTTTCTTGGGCGCTTTTTTGCTTGATTGCCCCAAAATTTCTTGTCCTCTATAGAGAGATATCGTTTCCACATATATATTGACGATGCGGGAATGCCCTTTTGTTCTTGGTTTTCCGCGCATGAGTTACAACATGCCATCCAGCGAAAACAAGTAGAATAAGGCATATAGCCATTGGATTTTCTTCAATTCGGCCAAATGAGATTGCCCGGATCATAGAGCATCTGTAGAAAGGTACGTTTGTCCCTACCAGGGGGACTAATGTCTATAAGCAACATAATCTCTCGAATTTCCTTCAAAAGGAAGTGCCAATGGGTTTAGGAACTTATCTGAAAAACAGCGACGAATGATGTTCTTTGACTTTCAGGGCCAAAAAGTCTTTCTTAAGGCTGAATTTGAGGGTACTCCGAGCCTCCTGACGCAAGCGGGGAGTATTTTTTTGGATTCGCATGCTCGCCGCGAGCAGTTTGAGTACTTATGGGTCCAACATGGACTCCGAATGACAACATTATGCCCGTTTTAGTGAACATCTGTCCATTCTATGGCAGTCCTTGAAAGTACTTCATTTTCTCGTGCTCTTTTTGCCTGATTGCCCCAAAATTTCTTGTCCTCTATAGAGATATCGTTTCCACATATATATTGACCGATGCAGGAATGCCCTTTTGTTCTTGACTTTCACGCGCATGAGTTCTGACATGCCATCCGGAATGAGATTGCGGATCATAGAGCATCTGCGAGAATGGTACGTTTGTCCCTACCGGGAGGCTAATGTGATGCGGAGCATCCTACGGACATCACCATGTCAAGAGTCCACTTGGCAAGTGATCGTGTGACATCTACTTCACATACACAAGGTGAAACATCTCCTTTACTGCGTGCTCACTTGACACTCTCGAGGATGGTATACTACTTGACACTTCTCCCGTGTGCATGCATAGGTATTGCCGGAACATCACGGATGTCGAGGAGAGTGCGGCGCAAGTGTACGTCTACACCATCGCGAGAAGCATGGAAGAAGGCGAAAGAAAGGAGAAGAAAGGCGAACGGCGGATGAAGATAGCCGGATATCCGGACCGCCGTCCGGATCATCGGACCAGCCGGATCATCCGGGTCCCCTCCGGATCATCCGGGTATCGCGCCGAACAACGAAGCTGCCGTGAAGCCGGATCATCCGGACGGTCACCGGATCATCCGGACCCCGACACCGGATCATCGGGCCACCATCCGGATCATCCGGACCCGCTGCGTCGTGACTTGGGCGCGGCCGTGTACCTCGCCCTCACTTACCCCTTAGCCCCTTGGGCTATAAATGAACCTCCTCCACCTCCTTTCTAGGGTTAGCAAAGTGATAGCTCATTCTTAGGTGAGCTTTGCTCCTACCTATCTCTACTCTTGAGAGAGAGACCACTACTCCATTGGAGGCCAAGACCTCCATCTAGGAGAAGATCCATGGGATATCATCAAGACCCCCTTGTGGGAAGATCCATCTAGGATATCATCAAGACCTCCTCTTGGAGATGAACCTTACCTTGTATCTTTCCTTTGTTGTTCATGTACCTTGTGATCTTGTGTGTCGATTGTCTAGTGGATGTGTGATTTGGACTTGTTCTTGAGTGTTTCCCCTTGTGATTTCTCCCGTTCTTCCCGTGTTCATCGTGTTCTTGAGGATCCCCTCCAAGCGTGAAAATCGTGCTATAGGGTTCCACCCTACATCATATGGTATCATGAGCCACGTTGATCACATTTTGGAGCCCCTACCCGTGTTTTCTAGCTTGATTTTGTTGATTTCGTCCTAAAATCGAAAATCCCCACCAAAAATAGCCCCAAATTTTTTGTGATTTGTTGGTTTGATGAAGTTTTGTTGATTTTGATCCATGGATTTGCTTGGTTTCAAGTGGATCTAGCATCTCCCCAAGTTTCCCCACCTTCCATCCACGAAATCCTTGAATTTTGCCCGAAAATCATCCATTTCGCCCAAAAATCCGCCCAGAAACCAAATCGGCGGATTGACTTGCGGATCATCCGGACCTTCTCCGGATCATCCGGACCAAGCCGGATCAGTGGACTTCCCCGGACGTCCGGATAAATCGCGCACCAAAAAGAACCGGCGCTAACGAACCGGATCATCGGTTTCCTCCGGATCATCCGGACCGAGCCGGATCATCGGACCTCCTCCGGATCATCAGTTAACCTGGCCCGACTTGGCTGATTTTGTTTTGTCCATAACTAATTCATCCGAACTCCGATTTTGGCGTTCTTTAGCTCGTTTTGAAGCTATTGACATCCCCTTCAACAAAATACCACCAACATCATTTGACACCATCAAATTTTCTGAAATTTGGCAAGTTTGCCTAGGCCCTCCACCATATCATCGCCTAACCTAACCCATTTTGTTCCCCATAGCATTTGAGGTTGTTTGCGTAGTGACTTGAGTCTCCTAAGGTGTTTGGCTACTTAGGGACGGTTGCTTCTTCATCAACCACCACCACCACCACTCCCATAACCTTCCCACCATACACTTGAAACAACCCCAACTTAACAATTGTTGTTTGAGCTTGTTTGAGTTGTGGCTTGTGTCTCCTAAGGTGTTTGGCTACTTAGGGACAACCACTTCAACTCCGACTCGTGTTTAGCCCATCATTCCACTTCGCATTGTGCAACACCACCACCGCTTTCCGCTACCACCATTTGACATTTGTCACTTGAAATTTTGAGTTAGCGGTTTTCCGTTTCCTAAGGTGTTTGGCTACTTAGGGCGAGTCTCCATCATCTTGGTATCTACACCAAGAACACGCCACTCATCATCATAAGGGCGGTAACCTCGGCGACACCTTTGTATATACCCTTGCAATTGCATTGTTAACCCCTAGCCCATTTTGCGTCACTTACCTATCGAGACTAGCCATTTGAGTATTGCGGCAGCGTTCTTGGTGCACATTAGTGGTCCATACCTTCCATTGCATACATACCATACCATATTGGTATCATATCATCCATTATGCCTCAAGTTTGTTCCGCATATACACAATTGCTATCTTGGTTTGTGCATTGTACAAAAGTGGCCATAGAAAAAAAAAGCTTTTAAGCAAAAAGAGAGCAAAGAGCTCGTGAGCAAGTGCCATAGCATCATACCCCATTGCACATAAGAGCCATACCAAAATCTACATCATATGATATCATGCTTGAGAGAAACACGGGAACCATACATACATAGCATACTTGGGATAGAAGAATATCCATTTTGCATCTTATAGGTTGTGCACAAGTGTAAGTATCCGCCTATTGAGCAATCGTGCTAGTGTCTCTCTTGAGTTGTGCAACACGAGCGTTTTGGTGGATTCCACATTTTGAGCTCATTCCTTGGTTTGCGACAACATTTATCTATCCGTGTGTGTGTTTCCGTGTGCCATTCTTTGCTATTGGTCCATTTGTCTCACTTGCGAATTTGTGAATCTTTTTCAACATTATTGACTCTTGCTAACATTTTGCATTAAATTTTGTGCCACTATCCTCACCGAGCTCTACCATAAGCTTTACTTGATATGTGTGAGTGAACAAGTCGGTACCAATTCCACTATTCTTTCATCTCACATTGAGTGAAGCGAGATACATCCTCAACATTGGGAAAAGGTAACTTGGTATTGTTTATCTCATTTCCACTCACCTCTACTCGAGTCTTGTGATGGATAGGCAAGGCATTTCATCTTGGTCTACAACAACAGCAGCGAGTTCGATGCCATGAACAACAACTCCGGCGCCAAGATGCAAGCTAAAATGGAGAGATCAAAGCCCTCATCAAGTCCTACAAGCGATCTTCCTCATCTTGAGAAGGCGCTCAAGAGCACATGCTTCGAGCTACCATCTCCGGCAAGATCACATCGGCATCGACACCATCACCAACAAGAGCGTGAAGGTCAAGAGCTCAACATCAACAACGCTCAGCGACTTCACCATCTCCTTGGCATCTTAATGGCGACTTCAAAACATCTTAGCCTCTACGGACATCGGCATCTTCGCCAACAAGAACCCCAAGACTACGCTCAGAAAGCTCCCCAAGCTCAAGTCGCGACTTCCACGAGCTACTCGACCTCGACATCGACCCGCGATTCCTTTCTATGGGACTCAAGAACGAGGAGTACCTCGAGTGGGAGCGTTTGATGGACGACTACCTCAAGCTACATCAAGTTTCTCCGAAGATCAAGTGAAGTGCGCCACAAGAAACTTCCACGACTACGCATTGGCATGGTGGCTTCACACACCTTGAGTCATACGACATGAGTTGGCCCAAGGCGAAGAAAGCTTTGCGGCGAGTTTGTGCCTCCAACCTACGGAACAACCGGCGCCAATTGGAGAACACCACCGAAGGATCCAAGTCCATCGACAAGTACTTCAAGGAGATGATGATTGCCTTCTGACGAGCGGCGTGGGCGACCCCATTTGGATGAAGTTCCACTTCATGATGGGATTACACAGCGACATCTCCAAGACCATCTTCCTCGAGAACTACAAGTCCATCGGCGACTACTACATTGGTGCTCTCAAGGCGGAACAAGAACTCATGAAGGCCAAGGCTTCTCCACCCCAAGCAAACTTGGCGGCGACCAAGCTCTCGACAAGCATGAGGCTAGTACCACCACGATGTCCAAGCAAGCGAGCTCCAAGGCGATGCTTCCAGGACCAAGCTTTGGAGGCTAGCGACAAAGTGGCGAGCAAGGATGATGCTTCCATCTTAGGAGGCGAGAGGATGATGTGCCATCTTGGCCTTCATCCACGGTGACCACAGCGAGATGGTTGAGCATGGGATTCTCCCTTGACCACGGCGACGTATGATGACTTGAGTGACTTGTGCCACCATATTGAGAGTGAGTGACTTCACCACTAGCCCCATACATGATGAGTTGCCACAATTCCCATGTGAGGAGAGCCACAACCCCACCACTTGAGTGAGATGGTGACTCCACCATCGTGAGTTTGAGTGCACCTATTTTGAGGGTGAGTGAACCACCACATAGAGAGTGAGATAGTTGATCGGTCTCGTGAGGCCATTTGCATTTCTAACAACTTGACCTCTACCTCTATTGTGTCTTCTCGTTTGGTGCTAGGTCCCATTGATGATGGCCTTGCCGATCCTCGGCGACCGTCCTCCCTTTGGACAAAGCGATGGCCATGGTGGAATATGATGCACCCCCATGGTTCCATCAAGATGAAGATGACCACCATTTGGTCTTTCCAACCTCACCTACACCACTTGAGTGGAATGACAAAGGTAACATAGGTGAAGGTGATGCTCTAGTCCCACTAGTGGACATTCTTGAGATTGATTGCTTGCATGATGTTGATCCACCTAGTACCATGCTTCATGCTAGTATGATTTCCCCATCGATGATTTGCCCATTTATGATGAGTATGATGATTCTCTTGTGGAGTCTATTAGTTGTGATGCCATGTTACGTAGGATTTCTTGTGACAATTCTTTAGGTCACATCATGTTTGATACTCAACAACTTGTCATATTCTATGCATGAGATCAACCATATGTCTTATTTGCAATCTCTTCATAGTGACTATGCATATGCCATTAAAATGAACCCAATTTGCACATATGGCATAGATGACAAGCCCATGGTTATTGGCATTTGTTTCTCTTGCGATGATATTGGTATGCTCCTTTGCATAATTTATCTCATATGCCATGCCATGACCACCTAACCCGGATATGCATTGTCTTGGATGTTGTCCATTTTCTCCATATGATGTTTCGATATTGCTCATGAGGAGACCCTCATAGTTTCCTCATACATTTAGGAGATTTTGACCGATCCATCCATTGCATGATCCCAATACTTGTGTGCACCATATGCTTCCCATGAATAAACATGCTTTTGATGTGCCATATGCTTGTTTGCTCAATTTGTGTCCCCATCGTGTCATACATAATAACTATTCTTTCATGATGGATGACATGTTCCTATACCATGCATCAAATTTCTTTGGCGATACCTATCTTGTGCTAACTCACACGTGCACATACACATCATGATGGATGATGTGTACATTTACCTGCACAATTTCTTTGGATTGTGTCTCTTTTGTGTAGGTACCCACGAATACTTGTCAACCTCGCAATCCCATGAGTTGACAAAGCAGCTCTTGAGAGCAATGGCGATTTGGGATCCGTGGACTATCCTTACCACGTTCCTTTGCGCAAGGACTACGCAACTCCTCTACTTGGCTCTCCTGCGGCTATGGGCCATTTACCACTTCTCACATTATGCTCATTTTACGTGTTCACTTTGCATGCTATGCTTGCTTCTATGCCTTAGCCATGCAATTGTGACCCTTGCTTGCATCTACCCATGTTTCATCATTATGCTACTTCTATGTGTATTTGCATGCTTGGTAGAGATCCTTGTTGCTATTGCCATGTTTATCATGTGCCCCATGCTATTGTCCTCATATCTTGCTTTCATGATTGTGCTATGACATGTGAATTATTCATGACCACTATTTGCACCAAGGACATGTTTGCCATGATTCCTTCTAGTATGTGATAGAAGCAAGGTGTCCGTCTTTCGATGAGATGGTGGATTTCGCTTTGTGGAAGTCGACTTTGTGATCCAACTCTGAGCGTCTTTGAGGGGCGTCGCGCCATATATGTCGCTAAACCAACTCGAGAGGTTATTGACCGCAGCGAACACGATCAACGACCACGAGGTGCATTTCCTGTGACAAGCGAAGAACAAGCAAGCTGAGATTGCAATCTGGATATTGCGAATATAAGATGAAAGCTTTATTGATCAAGGTGGGGTTACGTGGCGCCTTTATGCAGTCGTTGAACACAAGCGAAATGCAGCGAAGTTGCAGCTATGGCGAACTTTTGATCTAAACAAAACCCAAGTCTAAGCGGTGCCCTAAGGGCTGTATATATGGAGGAAGAGGGGTGAATTTCGTGGCCCTTGGTGGAGGGTCGAAACTAACCCTATCTCTTGTTTTCCCACACATACGGACTCTAAAAATAGCCTATACTAATGTATTTCGAAATTACATGGGCCTGGCCCAATAATAAGGTAATGTGCACCTAGAATAGCCTATGGACGAATATTATGAAGTGGCATCTTGTATATTTCGTCCAAGGCTTCATGCACTCCTTATGGTGGCTTCAAAGTCACAGAAATCATCACTTGTAACTCCGTTCTTGATCCCCTTACGCATGCCATCAACTCCATGTGTGTTCTTGCTCCAATGTTCATCCTTCTCCAAGCTAGGCCCTTCATTTGTAAGCAAAACAAATGTATCCAATTTAAGCGACATCATATTCTCATGAACATTAGAATCATTACCAAAAGCGAAAGTACACAGTAATTTAGTTGGCGTCTTGTGAGCTCTAGTAATTGGTCGGTATGTATAGCGGCGGGGCTGTGGGTGTAACAATGGTATTGATGTCCTCATCATCCTCCCTTCTTGAAATGAAGTCGTCCTCGGCGGCAGCTCATCTTCCTCACCCAAATATGGCTTCAAATCTGCAATGTTAAAAGTGGGACTAACCCCAAAATCTGCGGGCAGCTCAAGTTTATATGCATTATCATTTACTTTCTCCAACACTTTAAAGGGACCAGCAACACGTGGCATTAGCTTTGATTTGCGCAAATCGGAAATCTATCCTTACATAAATGTAACCAAACAAGATCTCGGTGCAAACACAACATGTTTTCTACCCTTATCTCCGGCAAGTTTATATTTAGCATTCATCGCTCAATGTTTTCCTTAGTTAACTCATGCATTTTAAAATCAATTCAACACGTTCTTTAGCATCAAAATTAACCTTCTCCGAAGATGGAAGAGGCAATAAATCAATAGGTGCGGTGAAACCATACACAATTTCAAAGGGCACATCTTAGTAGTAGAATGCAATGAGCGATTATAAGCAAATTCAATATGAGGCAAGCATTCTTCCCACATTTTCTTATTATTCTTCAAAACAGCCCTAAGCATAGTAGACAATGTTCTATTGACTACTTGGTTTATCCATCGGTTTGGGGGTGACAAGTAGTACTAAAAAGTAGTTTAGTCCCCAACTTGCCCATAAACATCTCCAAAGTGGCTAAGAAATTTAGTATCACGATCTGAAACAATAGTATTTGGCACACCATGCAAGCGAATAATTTCACGAAAGAACAAATCAGCAACATTAACGGCATCATCGATTTTATGACCACGGTATAAAGTGTGCCATTTTGAGAATCTATCCACGACAACAAATATGCTATCCTCCCTTCTTTGTTAGAGGTAAACCTAAAACAAAGTCCATAGATATATCCTCCCAAGGAACACTAGAGTGCGAGGCAAGGCATATATAAACCATGAGGATTGAGTCGTGACTTAGCTTTTTGACATGTAGTGCAGTGAGCGACAAAGCGCTCAACATCCGTCTCATCTTTGGCCAAAAGAAATGTGTAGCTAGTATATCCTCGGTCTTCTTCACGCCAAAGTGTCCCATTAGTCCTCCTCCATCGCCTCTGCAACAACAAAAGGCGAGCAGACTAGCTGGAATGCATAGCTTGTTAGAGCGAAGCAATCCATCATTAATGGCGAAGTTGTTCCATGTTCTACCTTCTTTACAATTCTGCAATACATCTTTAAAATCAGCATCATGCACATATTGATCTTTGATGGTCTCCAAACCAAATATTTTGAAGTCAAGTTGTGAAAGCATAGTATAGCTGACGAGACAATGCATCAGCAATAACATTTTCTTTACCCTTCTTGTGTTTAATGACATAAGGGAAAGTCTCAATGAATTCAACCCATTTAGCATGTCTACGATTCAGTTTAGCTTGACTTTTAATATGTTTCAAAGACTCATGATCAGAATGTATAACAAATTCTTTGGGCCATAAATAATGTTGCCATGTTTCTAAAGTCCGAACAAGAGCATATAATTCTTTATC